>SCLG01000393.1:0-16524 GCA_004367875.1 Oikopleura albicans
TTTACGGTATGGCCGGCTATAAATGAACCATGATTGTCTCCGTCAAAAAAAAAAGTCATCATATAAGATTTCAATAACCTTGTAACTTGAGCCTATCTTCGGTAAATAGGGGTCAAATGTCAATTTTGAATTCAATTTTCAAAATTTTGGCGTTCACAATTGTTTTTCGTTGGCAAATCGCCAAATGTACACTATTAGACAGGGCTCGGCAAAGCCACGCATTTTCATGGCTTGGCTTTTTCCTTTCTGCGAAAATTTTGCTAAAGCCATTTATGGCTTTTTGAACTTCTGAAAAAATTGGTTTGGCTTAGATTTTTTGACCACCCAAAAAATAGGCTTGGCTTGCCTTAAAGAAGCCAAGTCAAGCCATATGCCAAAAGCCATTTGTGCCGAGCCCTGCTATTAGGAGTTAAAACTGTAAACACATAATGTTATTTGACATATTTAAATGTTTTATTTTAGATGAAAAGAAAGAATTCTTTTTAATACGATATGCGGAACAGATCGAGGCGGAGAATGCAAAAGGCGCAGCCCGTGACTAGTCCGTCTTCTAAAGGGGGTCAAAACATGTGATAAATCATAACATATGAAAATGATTGATCAAGTGAACTTCTGTGGGAGAGCCATCTAGGCACAACTGTTGAAAAATCCGGTAATATGATTTTAAAGCTATTGATTTAATTTTTTGCGAAAAATAAAGTCGTTGAATTTTGTCCAAAAAAAAAAGTTAACCTTCAAAAATTCTAGAACCTTCGTAAATTATAGAAATCGCTACAGGCATTTCCAGGACTTTTTCACGTTGTCCCTTTTAAGACGGTACCGTTAAAATAATTTCTACAGAATGAAGTAAGTGAAAAAAGACATTGTTTACAAATGAAGTCCCGAAAGTTTCTGTAACAAGTTCTAGATTTTTTGCACATTTTCTTGGAATGTTTTTGCACATGATGTGACCCGTTTTGAAAGTGATGCGTGATCTGGTCGAGGTGGACGTAAAAAAGTACCGCGGACAAAAGGTGACGCGCGCGGACATCATCATCACAACGTCACTGCACGGGCCGATTCCCCGCGACAATTGGAAGCGGTTATTGATGATGGCGTCCAAATTCGGCAAGGTCGCCATTATTTATGGTGAGTCGGTGGGCGTCATTGTCGGCTTTGATGACGACATTCGAGGGGCACATCAATGCCTGGAGAAGATTGGCGACATGAAATTGTTGGGGAAGACGATGACGGTCGAGCGGCGGTTTGAAATCGACGAGATTGGTTAAAAACAGATACACAAAAAAACTTATTGAAATCCTCATTCANTTTTTTCGCCGCTAATTATAGAATTAGTGTTTTGAATTGATTTGACCCATGAATATTAATGCGCCAAAATTAAAAATGATAACTCATAGGTTTCATCAATAAAGGGTCTTTATCAAATATAGGGGAGAACTTCAAATTTGATTATTCTGCCACCCATTTATTATTCTTTCGTCGGTCACAACAGTCTAATCAAAATTGATTTTTGTTGTTGTTGTTCATTTTCCTGACTAGGTTAACCAAAATGATACCATTTAGGTTGTGTAATTAGTTGCCCAGTAAACAGACTGGCGATTGTCTAATTGATTGATACGGGTTGTGTACTTCAGAGTTAACTCTGTCATCACGGCGTATCCTGAGGGGAGGGGGTAAATCAAATAATGACTCCAAAAAAAACGGGATAAGTCGTTTCCTTCGCCCAAGTTACTTCCAGGAGTATATTTAATTAACGCAGCTAGAGATCTTTATTCAATATTCAAATATCGAACCTTTACGAATCCAGGTTATTGAACATTTTTAGAATTGAACTTTAACCCCGCACCACGTTTGTTTCACGTACGGCATCCGAAAAAAGTTTAATTGCAGTTCCCTAATAATTTTAAACTGACTGTAATAAGGTCCCAAAGACAGTTACATGCGTAAACTCTATTGGCCATTTAGACTTTTACCTACGCAAAACGTGACCAATACATCATCTAACCAGTTATCTTAACATATAGACTATATGATATAGTCCTTGAAAATCAATAATATATTTTAATTTTGTTTAGATAATTGGGTAGGGTGTCTGGTAAGGTAATTGGAAATTGCGAGATTTTTGGCGCAGAAGTCTTAATAACCCCTCATAACGTTGTCAAGATAACTGGTTAGAGGTAAAGTTATTCAAAGGACCATTTTGAACTGAAATCACTTCACGAGTTAACTTATCAAGAAAGGTTAAGATTATTCTAAAGTTTCTTCCCCTATCGTATTTAATTAACGCCGCAAGAGAACCCCTCAAACGTTCAAATAAAGTAAACTCAACCAAGGTTTTTAAGTTTTTTTTTTGGTATCAACGTTTATTTAAATCAATATTTTGTATTTGAGTAGAATGGAGCCACTTCCGGTTGACGACTTCGATTAGACTTTTTTTACTTTTCTTAGTTGGTCGCACACTTGCTGTCATGTTTTCATTTGATTCGCCAAAGTTATTTTAGTCATCAGTCACTTCTTTTGCCGGACACGGCGGGTTCTTCAAAAAGCCAATGTACATAATAATTTTGGAAAGCCCTCATCGAGGGCTTCCTTATTTTCTCATACACGTAGAAAATTGGGATCAACATCAAATCTTGTGTAATGGTTTTTTTTCTCACATCACTTTCCTATAGATTATAGTTGGATGAAAGTTTACGGATAGTGCCAAATGGGAAGTTCGGATACTGAACGTTATTTTTTTTTTCTTGTAATTACACCACCTAACCAGTTATCTGAAAAATATGTGTTAAGATAATTGGGTAGGGCGTCTAGAAATCCTCATAGATTTTGGTCCATAAGTGTTAATATAGCCCAACTTTATTAAGATAACTGGTGTTACGATTACTGGTTAGGGGATGTATAATGACTGTAGTAGTAAAATTTCAGCTGTTTTTAATTAGGATCATCCGGACACTTTTTTAAATCTGGGAATAATCTCCGAACAAGTAATGTTCGGCAAGAACTCGGAGTGTAATGTTGTTTTATTCCTAGATAATTCATTGTATTATGTTAAGATACTAGACACCTAACCAGTTATCTTAACAAAGTTGGCTTACCTAAACTGTGTGGCCCGAAACTTATCACGATTTCCAATTATCTTACCAAACGCCTAGCCAATTGTCTTAACATTCTTGGATCACTCTTTGGTGTTAAGATAACTGGTTAGGCGGTGAATATCACAAATGGTGAAGTCCCACATGGTAGTAATTAAAATTTGTTTCCTAATTTTAATACACATGTTCTGAAAATATAGTATTACGGAGACTGGCATATGTGAACATTTTAACCACTAATTCCGGGGATCTAATAGGCTGTCAGTAACAGCTGAACATAATCAAAAAAAAAATCGTGCTCTGCCCGGATATAAATGCAGACGGGCCCTAACAAAATGGCCGACACATAGTAAAACAGTATTAAAAAAACGAAAATATATACTTTTGCCGTTTTGTTGCCAATTTTGACATTTGAAGTCCAAAACGAGGTATACAAAAAAAAAACGACAGAGAAGCAAATTTTGCGATAATTTAGAATAATATTTATAAGGTCAAAGGCGGGGGGATTTGAACCAATGATTAATTTTCGACAGATATTGATTGCGTGCGTAAAAAATTGTTTCTTTTTTTTTCTCTTGCATGTGTTAAAGGGAAAATCGGCGACAGTTTGTGAATACGCAAATGTAATGTATTAAATTAATAACTATTAAATATTAATCATGTCATTTAAATTTAACAAAAAAATAAATTGAATGTTTATTGATGGAAGTGTGAAAGCTTTAAACATAGACAAAATAGAATGCATCAACGGGTTTAAAAAAAAACTGACCATAATCAAATATATCATCACGTACATGTATACACCGCCTAGCGGGTTATTTTACCACGACAGTCAGAGCTCATACACATGGTATAATAATGTTTAAAAGCATGTTTCACGATTTTTAAAAGAAATAGCCGGAACTAAAGTAAAAATGTATATATTGATGTATTTTCGGGTGGCCAAATCGGACATATTCGAGCGAATCGGTCACTGTATGATAATACTTAATGGCTTTCGTAAATGAAGATTAATATGTCTAGCCGTATCCCGCTCAGATAAAAAAATATGATTTATGAAAAATGAAGAAAAACGTATAAACGTAATCAATCTTAATTGTCATTGGGTTTTATGTTTACGGAGGTTATGTCGAACAAAATTTGCTCAAACGGTGCTCATAATCTATTCACGTGTATTTTATTAAGCTATATAATATAAACTATACAGAGGGTGCGCCGTTATGTTTCACAAAAAAATTGGAAAAATAATGAAACATAATGGCCAGAGCGCGAAAAAGTGAAACATAACGGCGTAGGGCTTAAAAGAATTAGGAAAACTTAATTTAGAGAAATTAGGAAAAAATTGTGACTTTTGGAAAACTACATGCAACCCTACTCAAACGCTCCAAATTTAGGTGCTTCACAGCCAATCAGAAGCCAAATTGATAGATTTTGATTGGCTGACTGTCAAAGCCTATTTTTAACTTAGCTTGGCGAATCAATAATTTTATGAATGTCCCCGGAGTCGAGTATATTACATGTGCAAATAGTACTCAGAATTGTTTTCCAAAATCGCCGTTCGCCTTTGTGTCGAGATTATGGCCACTTGACATTGTTTTTTTCGGAGACGAAGTGAGCTATTAAGTGATAAAGAAGCGTGAACACAATGATCATTCGGGAACTACTGCCCCTTCAAGTATGACCACGAACATCATGCGGTACCGTCATAAATGACATAAAATGTATTTAGAATAAAGTGGAATCGGACGAAAAATTTCTGTATCATAGAAATTTCGCGTTTAAATTCACCTTTGTACTAAATAGAATTATGCCGTCAACCGGCACGCATTATATTATTTTTCAGTTTAAAATTTTTGTCCCAAAAGTACGGTCTTTGTCCGTCCAATTGCGCAATAGTGGACGCTTAACTACTGTGCACCCCGTGTATGTCTATTGGCCACAACACGGCTGATTTGGGTACTTTGAATCTCGAAAAATTAACCGGTTAATTGCAAACCTGTTTAATATAAATCCGATTACAGTCCCTGTTTCAAAAGCGTCAAATTTTGGGACTCAAAAATTGTAACGCTTTTAGGGCATTTTTAGGTCATTTCGTGACCCTTTTGGGACTTTTTTACCCTTTAAAGTAGTTTTTTGACGATTAACTTTTGACGGAATGCTTTCTGATCATGACGTCATTTTGTAACGCTTTTAGGTGTAACGCTTTTGAAGCAGGGACTGTAATAGAGAACCGGTGAGTATAAAACGAATCGTTACATTTATGTTTTTTGGGGTCTGTTACATCAACGATTAATCGCGATTACTACTTGACATTGTTTTTTGGACGTGTACTCATCGAACTATTAAGTGATAAAGAAGCGTGAACACAATGATCATTCGCAAACTACTGCTCCTTCAAGTAGTATGGCAAGAAACTACAACATGGGCCTTCTCGAATTGGTATCTTCAGCCAACGATGAACATCGAGCGGAATGGAACCGACTCGACCAAAATCCACTGCCAAACGAAGAGTAAAGCATCACAGGTAGTAGAGTGTTTTTTTTTTGTAAAAAGGCCTATTTTTCTGCGTTAATCGAGATTTTTGTTTTTTGCTTTTGCACTGACCAGCAGTATGACGGCGTCACTAATGTTTGTAGTTATTCAATTATTCAGTGAATTAACGAAGCGTAATTATCCCCATGTAAAATAAAAATTTAATATTAACGCTTGGTTTGGGGTCAAATAAGGTCAGATGATGACCCAAGAAGTAATAATTGGGAGATTTTTTAGGGTTTTTTTTAAATTTACTTACATTTATAATGTCACTTATCCACAACTATCTTGACCTTAAGTGACCTAATTTGACCCCGAACAAAGTTTTTTTTAAACACACCAGTAAAGACCGAATTTTCACATGATTTTTAGGAACATAGACATAATTAAGTTAAAAAGACAAAAAAAACTTAAATTAATGCTCCCAAATTAGTCAAACATTTATTTTAACATTTTTTGAGAATTATCAGGCGGATGCCCCATTTTTTAAATCCCGTATTATCACTCATCATAGGTATTAAACAGTCATGATTTACTACTTCTCATTAATAAGTCACACCAATAGTGAATTAGTGAAGCGTAATTATCAATTCCAAATAACTAGTCAAGAATAATTAATCCGAAAAAAGCATAGTGATGTCTGAAGGATTTTGGTCGAAAGCGCATTAGTCCGAACACTTCACTGACCATTCTCATGGCCCCCAAAAAAACATTGAGCGAATCGATGACCGCCACATTTTTTTATAAATCTAGGACTTATTTTTTCATTATCATCAATGTGATTTTAACAAAAATACTAATTTGACTTGAACGCATATCAGGAAAGTCGTGAAAATAGTAACTATACCAAAACGGGCAATTTATATCAGTATGGATCTTTTATCCCAAAAATATATGCCAAAGCTCAAAAGTTACCTCTTTTAATCTAGAAAATTAAAAGAACGAGGAAAATGCGCCATATTATTTTCTAGAATAAAAAAACGGCAAATTTTGGACTTTGACATATAAATCTTCACACCAGTAGGAACAATATTTTCGAGAAACAAAAGCGTCCTTTTTGGGAGTAAGTTATTAGTAATATTATTACTTATTACGACCGTGCATGTACCAAGTGTAGTAATTGTTGATTCTCGATGTTGCTTCTCGAAAACAGCGTCCATGATGGGGTTACTTGGTATTTTTCTAATCATTTTTTAACGTTCATAATGGAAAAAAGTCCCAAATGGGAATCAGAACTGTAGAACGTACATAAAAGAAAATACTGTACAAAAATAATTACCCCTTAAAATAAGGCATTTAAAACATGCATTAATGAAAGCTACACAATAAAAAAAAATCGGCTTCAACGGGCAAATATCTTTCATCCGCAAAGTCTGCTCCCTTTCTGCGAATCTGTCCGGTAATGTCAAATTGACGTCTGATTAGTCTTATAGCTTTAATACAATCTATTGTAACAATATGGAAAGGAAAAAAAAAATAAAAAAAAAATAGATCAAAAGGAGCCAAGAAATAAATCCGAGCGTCGGGGATCAGTTTTGGTAATGTATAGTAAGCTTTACGTGTTCCAGAAGCAGATGCAATGCGGGGTTAACGACCGCTAAACTACCGTCCAATGTGTCTCATGATAATTTTTATTATTAACCCGTTCCCGATATAATAAGGGCATTATATCGAGTGGACTTACTCAAGCTGCCCGATTTAAAATTAGTATTTTTTTTTTTGTCTTTTTTCATTTCGCGTTACAAAAAGAAAAAAAGAATTGATGATAAGATTCAACCCACAAATTTTCATTGAAGTCATAAATTTTGTCTAAAAATGAAATTGTTAATTCTGTTTACGAGTTAACCGGCCACTTTTTTGTTTGTTGGCCGGTTAAGTGTGTACCGTATGTTGGCGCACGCTCTGTCGCGCTTTGAGTAGTCTTCATATGCTTTTTAAAGTTATTTTGGCATCACCGCGTCAGTCTGTGCGCCAACATACGGTATATAATTTGAAAATGATAAGTACTCTTAAATATGCAATTTTCTGATAACAAAGGACTATTTTTGTGTATTTTTTATCAGACTTTTACCCTAACCCTTGTAATTGTCTATTTTAAAATAAAAATTTAAAAACGTTTTTTTTTTTTGCGATTTACGATTTATATCTAAACACGTAAAATGTTTGCAATATGGCAGATTTGATCCAATCAGGCACTTTTTCTGGTAAAATAATGATTTTTAATTTTCTAACACCGTATGGTTTTAAGGTCACGTGGTTCTTCAAGCCGATTGGGAGCGACAGTTACTGGAAGACTGTTAAAGCATTTCCGGAACAATCACATGTCACCACGTACGACAAGTACACACGATATTCCATTAAAGAACGATTCAACACCATTTACGGCCAGACGAGTAAGTTTTAAACATTATTTACAGCACCTACCTAAGTAAGTAAACACTGAGTAAGTTAACAAATTTTTTTGTCGATTTTGGAAAAAAAACAAACGTAATTTCAAGTAAGTAACAGTGTTTTTTTCGTTTTGCACCCTTTCCGCCGACGCACTACTCAACTAAGTTCTTCAGGTAAGTTAATACCTTTTGTTCACTTTGTGTTAACTTTCTTAGGTAGGTGGTTTTTTGGAATCATTTAAAAACATCAAATTTGTTAATAATGAACTTTTTGAATGTATTTACGGGGCCCCGCGGGGTCTGAAGGATTTTTGAAACTGTATGTAAGGTAAATCGGTCGTTTTTAATCGTGACTTTATAACCGACCTGGTGTACAAATTTGTCAGCAAAATTTGAGAAGCCAATTCTGATTTTCTTCTTATCTTCCTAGTTATAATTACTAGCTAATCTTATCAAGCGTATTATGCCGATCGCATACATGTTTCCGTTCGGGGGTTAAAAAGTATAAAAAACCACTACGGTGGGCCCCTAACTAGACCTAAAATGCATTTAAAGCGACATTGTTCCGAGTGATTATGGATTAAAAGTGCAAATTATCGCAGCTAAATCAGTGACCTTTTAAACGGATTATAATTATAATCAAAACAAACAAACAATAAACGAAACACACTTTCAAAAAACCAGAAAGAAAACAAAAAAAGAATCGTTGATTAAAAACTTAATAAGTTAAACTGTTAATCTAAATGAGTGTGGCTATAATTTCGCGCTTGAGCATGTTTAAATATCGGGTTAATTTTTTCCGTTGTTTATTGAACATTTACGGTACTTGACGACATTTCGACACTAAATCATACATTTTTAATAACGAAAGTTTGATTAGTATGTTTGTCAAATTGGAAACTGGTTAATGTTAATAAAACATTTTTTTTATAATTTCAGTGTGCGAGTTTTTTTGTGTTAAAAATTGACCATTTTCTGGTATGGTGTCAGTTTTCGTCAAGTTACGTATTCATGCTAAATGATGTCGCGTAATATACAATTTATTTTTCGCGCGTAATATACAATTTATATTTCGCGTAGTAATATACAATTTATATTTCTCGCGTAATATCTGATTTATAAATAAAAGCCAAAAACGTGAAAATATGCTAAAATATACTATTGGGTATTCCCACATATAACAAATAGAGATAAAAAATACTGACATAAAAAATGACTTAATTTGAAAAAACTATCCGTTTTTTTACAATTACGGTACCCGGATACCTTACCGAAAGACATCCAGACACTAATTATTTTTTATATAGAGTTTCATTTTTTATATAACGAACATGTTTGTCAAATTGGAAACTGTGGCTTGCTTTTCTATACACATAATGTTAATAAATTTTAACAATCTCAAAATTTATTCATTTTTTTCGGATTTTATATTTTGTACTTTGAATGGCCATTAATGTTCTGTAATTAGTTTTACAGGCCCGTTTTTGATATTGAGTCAACAATAATGACGATCTAAAATATATTTTATATTAAAAACTACTCTAAATTATGAAATAATGCCCAAGAAACAATAATTAAAAGCATTGAAAATTGACTTAAACAGTTCTTTTCAGGCTTGCTTGAAAAATTTAAATAAGCTATAAATTATATACACAGGATGCGCCGTAAACCGGCCACTAAAATTTTTCAACACCTGGTCAGTAAACGGGTTTTCGGCCGGTTAACGCGTCAATGCGTAGTCGTTAAATAATGTTATCACTGAACAAAATTTGTTCCAAAAGTGTAATTAAGTTACATGGGGTGCGCGGCTAACCAACCAAAAATTTCCAAAAAGTGCCCGGTTCACAGTCGCTTAGCGGCTCAGTGCGTAGTCGTTAGAGAGTGTTATATCAAAAAAGGTCCAATTCTTGACCGGTTAACATAGGCCGTGTAATACAAAGTTAATGGCATGTGCGCTATTTTCAAAAGAAAAATCAAAAATTTTGTCTTGATCAAAATTCCATATTTTTTGGCTTCCAATAGATATTTTTTCAACCACAACGTATTAGAGTGTAGCTTAACTCTTAGATAACAGAATTCTTCGAATATAACAGAATACCATACTTAGTAATTGGAAGTAATCTCATAATATGCGCAGAACTTAATACCAAAATTAAAGATTGCCGACTCAATTTAAAAAATTGATAATTTAGCAGTCGACTGCTTTTCGGCATAAGAACAAAAAAAAACTTGATACGAATTAAGTCATATTACGCGCGTCATTTGATGATTGAAAGGATGAATATTTCGCGGCAAAAGAAAAAAAAATAGTGCGTTAAAAGGGCCAACTTTTTTCAAGTGCGTACCCTCGTGGGAAACTCGTGAAATTTTAGAAGAACAAAAATAAGCCACTTTCTTGCCGGAACATTTACCAAATATGATTGAGCGTTAATTTCACTTGGGTTGCCGACAGGAATGTGTCCCATTTAACCATAAATAGTACTTTTTTTATTGTCCCGAAAATAATATACGTACTACTTACTTTTAATACATAAAACAATAATTATGTTTAAAAATAGTACAATTATTAACTTCTACAGGTTTAGCCTCATGAAAATCGGGCGAGCGTTTCTAGAATAAAGCAATTTTCTTCTTTTTTCTTGCAATGGGGTGCTCCTATTGGCCAATATCATTTTAAAATATGCCGATACGGTATACTAGAAACGCGCAGCCGATTTTCATGAGACTAAACCAGTATACGAACAATTAGATATAATTATCCCCTATTTACAGTCCTCACTCCCATTACGGCCGTTTTCGGTTCTCGAAAAAGCGGCCGTAATGGAAGCCCCCGTAATGTGAGTAGAGACTGTATTTAAAGGAGGTGATTATATGATAAAATATTAAGTATTTTGCAGATTTTTTTCCAAAAAAGTTCTTTACTACTGTAATTACGAAATATCGTTTTAGTTTCCCCTTTTAGTTTTAATTTGTAGACATAAAAAACGCATTTTGAACTTATTTAGACAATTTATGCACATTTTCAAATAATACTCAGGTGCCGGAAATCCGAAAAGTTTACTGTACAGAAATATCGCTTACGGAAATTAACTCTTTCGGAAACTCTTATACGTTAACTCTTATGGAAATCCGAAAATAACGCAAAAACACTTTGGTCGCAAAAGATCACACGAGGAGTGTGGAATGTTTTACTAGTCATTTTAAATCAAATTTGATGCTCCTTTCACTTTGATCATAAAATCTAACTGTTAATGTTGGTACAATTTCTTGAACAACTTTCCAAAACGCCCATGGGCAAACAAATAAAATCCAAAAGTATATAAAATTTTGCAATTGTAAAAATTTGTTTTACTAACAAGCGTGATGTGTATTAAAACTACGACAATTTTCGATTTGGCAAATAAGTCTAATCGAATTTTTGTAAAATGAATCTGCTCTCAAGTACCGTAAATATTGTAAAAACCGTTTTTGGATTTTAATTATTTTCTTAAATTTCACATTTGAGGAACTTCCGTTTTTCAATTGGAGACCTTTCGGCCACGAACCAGTTCATTTTTGGGGATATACAGTGTATATTATACACTTCCTACTTTCAATACGGACTTTTTCGGGGAATTTACTGTATATTGTATAAAAATTATATTCCAGTCCTTGATTACATAATTCGGGCGCTTCCATTACGGCCGTTTATCCCATAACGGCCGCCTTTTTCTCCAAAAAAGTGATTATTCCATAACGGCCGTTATGGAATCAAGGACTGTATTTACATGTGTGTTGATTTTTGATAGAAAAAAACTAATCCACAGGATTTTTTCAAATATATTGTTTTATCTACTGGTTAACAGACTGCTTTTCAAGACTTATTTTGTTGAATGCGCGTTTTCCATGTTATCTTCCGGGCGGGAGTTAAATTTTTCTACTGCGTTGAAATGCGAAATTTAACTGGATTCACGCAGTTTCCACGACAGTTTTATTGATCACCACGGATATATAGCCAAACGATAGAGCTTAAAGTATGAATATTAATTACTATTAGCCTATCCTTTTGATATATTTATAACAATTATTAGACCACCAAAATTGACGACAAATTCCACCTTCTCCATTCCAAACTAATTGACATTTAAAGAGGCACATTAAAATTTTACAATTTATTCGGTCAGTTCAATTGACCATCGACTGAAGATGCATTAATTTTTTATATGTTACATAATGACTTGTTTTCTTAATTTATTGTCGAGGGGGTACTAAGAGCTATTTTCTCTGGATGTTTTATGGATTTTTTCCGATTACCCACATTCTAATGAACCAAAAAATCTTTTCTTCTAGAATTAGGGAAAGGACCGGGGGTCAGAGTTTAATTTACGATGACCTTTGAGTCAAAGCCTTTGACTATTACAAAAAATGCATTATCATTATTATTTGATTGAATTCAAAAAAAAGTACACTCCTTTAAGTGCCATTACCCTAGCCACTCACTCGGCACGAATTCAGTTTTAATCCCCTATATCTAAAACATAATCATCACCTTTTTATTGTGAGCAACCGATAAATTTGTAGAAATTACTCGTAAAATCGACTACATTCCTTACTTCCTATACGGACGTTTTTTATTCTCGAAAATAACGTCCGTATGGGGGTAAATTGTCATATATAGTGTCCATTTTCCGACTGTTTTAGGGCAATTTTTTCACAAAAAGCGTCCGTATTGACTGTGTGCTATTAAGAGCGAATGATTGTAATTGAAAAAAATTGTTTCGAAGGTAGCATTAAAAGGATGTCAGACTGTATTAAGCATTTTTGACGGCCTGCCAAGTTCTGAGCTTAGACCTATTTTAGAACTTGTAATTTTAAGATGTCCAAAGAATTGCTCGTGACGATTGAATGCATTTTGCGAAGCATTAAGTCAAAATATATATCAAATAGTTGATTTATGAGATATGCTAAAATTCATGTTTTCGCATTCGATTTCAAATGTACCAACCGGAAGCACTTAATATGGATTAATTTGCACATTTTGAGCCAACCGTGTAATCTACTAGGGGGTATTTTTAGCGTGGACTTAGCAAGAAAAAATGCAATCGGGCAGAAAAAAACCAAAAATTTAATATCATATCGTTTTGTGTCCACCGGAACTAGTTTAACAAGCGGGGTTGAAATTCCGTACTCATGGTATGCGAATTATAATACTGTACCTGTTTAGTTTTTAGCCAATAAATATTCAATCAAAATTTTCTTTTTATTAACATGTAAACAAAGGAAGGATGTTTAGGTATTTTAGTGTTTCTCACGATTAATTATATAATTTTCATAGAAGTTTAGTAATTTTTGCCCGTTACCTTACATTGTATAATCCTTCGTTTTAGGACGTTATATAAATTATTATTTTTTTACATATGCAGAAATACGAAAACTTAGATCCAAAAACGAAATCCAAAACGAATTTACGTATTCAAAAAATAAGTAAATTACAACTTTTTTGTTTAACCGTTTTTGCTTGTGTGTGGGGGGTTAAATTGGTTTGAGTTGCAATTAGTTATAGTTATATAAGAACGATAGGACTCCTAAACCAGCTTACAAACAAGAAAATCCATTTATTTAATCGCGTGCTACGGTTCAAAAAACAAAAATGGGTAGCTAACAACCCAAAATGTGCATAACAGTTAACTTTAGTTTTACATCGATGCTTCGAATTAACTATTAAACAAACGTTTTAGTTTACGAATATGACCTGACGATATCACCGGTTCATTGGAGGGATCGTGGCCAATGGAAATGTGAGGTGGAGGATAAACGCGGCGTCTCCACCCAGTCCATCCAGGGGTCCCTGGACGTCGAGGTGCCCCTAGACCAGGTGACCGTGACCTCTGACGATAATTCTGGCGCTTTAGTTGTCGACGAGCACAATGAAGTGAAAATCGTGTGTCAAACCTCCCCCTCAACCCCTGCGCCCCACAGTCTGCGCATGTTCATCGGCGACGAGTTAATTTCAAACGTGCAAGTGCAAACGACGGCGCTGGCCAATCAGATGATGCAAATGATCGGAACGGTGCGCATTCCAAATATTCCACGCAGCTATAACGGGCAAGTTGTCCGCTGCGTGTCGGAATGGGCGGGGCGTGACGAGTCGAAAAAAGTGTCCAAAGAGGGCCGCGCTCGGCTAAACGTTTTCTACCCCCCAGGCGACTTGAGAATTGATACCCGCCCAGTCAAATGGAACGAATTACTCGTCGCCAAATGCAATCCCGGAATCAAAGGAAACCCAACGCCCCAGTTTGAGTGGCGGCTGGGCGGCCGCAGCGTGCTCGGAACCGGTCCAACAATTGAAATTAAAGTGACAAAAACGGACGACCGTAAAAACCTCGAATGCATTGCCATCCATACGACATTCCAAAATACGAAAGAAATTCGAACGTCAAACTCGCGCCAGATTCGGGTCGAATGTAAGTGTGCACACCTTTCAAGTTTAATTACTCTTTTTCACTCAAAACTAGTGATTTTTTTGTACTTGAAAATGACTTGTAATAAGTCATGTCAAATGTCATGGAATTTTTGTTTCTAAAAAAAAATTTATAACCAATATGATAATCTATTTATATTTTTTTTTGGATTAAGCGAAAATTTTTTCCTGCGCTGAATCAAAAGAATAGTGACATAATTTTATCTGTTCTTAAAAACATATGTAATCTTAAAATGATGCAAATGTTGACTTAAATAACAAATTTTACTTTTGAATTATTCGTACACTCCCCATGATAAGGGTCACTTTTGTGTCCTGAAAAATGCGGGTCCCATCCGCTAAAAATCAGTAAATACAAAACTGATCAAAGTTGATATATTGCTTTACTTTAAAGCTTGTCAAAGAATTGTTCGTTAGTCATATTATTTACGTTTATAAAAGACCGTTTAATTTGGTTGATTTTTTTGATGTAGAAAATAAAATTTATGTAGCATGTCATTATTCTTTTTGTTGCATTATTTGTAGCATGTCGAGCAGGGTTTTAATTCGGTTTGCTCATTTTGTCATTAATCAAATTGCTACACCCATAAATTCATGTACATTGACCAAATGAGCACAAAAAATCTAATTAACAATCCGTCAATCATCTCAACTTCCATCCAGCGCAACATTTATTTCGATAATAACATTTTTGAACCTGTCAAGCTACCCGTCAACTTTAGACAAACAAAAAAAGTGTATAAAAGTTTTTTTTGTTGAAATAAACGAGCACTGCCAAAAATGATGATTATCAAGGGAAATGTGTTGAATATCGAGTCAATCTGCTTAATTTAGATCCACCGGAGACGAGTTCGCTTAAATTCGTACAAATGGGAAACCGCGGTGATTTTCAAACTTTCAAATGTGTGTCGTCGGTCGCCAATCCGAGCAGTGAACTTCAAATTGAGCTCGACGATGAGCTCGACATTCAAATTGGGCCACTCCAGACTACAAAAAAGTCAGGCGGGTATATTTCCAGCCGCATCATTAAGGTCCCGCGAGTCCAGACGCTACATGATCGGGAGATTCGATGTGTTGAATCCTGGTATGACTTTGAGACGCCCTACTTTCGGCAGCAAGTTAAGAAAAAGTTGAAAATCGAACACCCGCCAAGTTCCGTGCGCATTATGTTTAATGATAATGAAACCGCGGTGAAAGTCGGCATGAACAACATCAAATGTATAATTGTCGGTGGTTATCCTTTGCCCAGGGTAAACCAAGTGACCTTACTATTAGACGGCACCGTTCTGAAAGAAAAAATGAAATTGACCTCGGAAGGAAATTACGCATCAGTTGATCTTAACATTACCAAGAACGATCATGGAAAAAGTCTGGAATGTCGAGTATCACATGCGCGGCTTTCCGAAAGTATAAAAGCGCGCGAGAACCTCGAAGTGAACTATGACCCGACCCGTATTGAGTTTGACCTTGAGACTGACGAGTACAAAACGGGCGATTTAATCAACTTCACGGTCACTTCGGACGCTGCCTACCCGCCGACCTCTATTGCCTGCATTAAAAAGCTCTTTAATGGCAGTGTCGAAACGCTCAAAAACAGCAGCGAAACCTCTGTACAAATTAACCCCTATGGATCAACTACCTCCAAAAATTTTGTTTTTCGCACGTCCAACCTTGACGACGGCGCAGAAATTGAGTGTTTTATCGAGCAAAATAAAGAAATCGTCAGTTCAAAGCGCATCGCCGTTCTCACCGATCCAATTTTTCTCCAGCACAAGATTTTTGCGGTCAAGGAGGGCGAGCAGTTCAAGCTTGACCTTGACATGATCGTCCGGTCAAATCCGCCCGTTACCGACGTGCAGTGGCGTCGGGTTCATTCAAAGGCCAAACGGCTCAAGATCGTTACGGAGAAGCCGTCCCAAAAGAAATTTTTGGTGCTTGAACGGGTGACGAGTGATATGGCGGGCGAGTACTTTGTCGAAACCGAGGGCATTTCGGGGTCAATTAATATCGACGTTTTAACCCCTCCGCAGCTTTTCATCACGGGCGAGAA
>SCLG01000393.1:17314-29626 GCA_004367875.1 Oikopleura albicans
CGCTGGACAAAGGGCCATGATAACGGTTTCGAGCAGAAATTCCGCGTCCAGCTCAAGACCGGCACCACATCACTGCACACATTTGTCACCTTTAGTGAACAGTTGCGCCTTCAAAATTTAACCCAAGCCGGCAATTATGTGGCCACGGTCGTCGCCGAGAACGCCAAGGGCATATCGATTCCGGTCGAGATTAGTTTTGGGATGAGGCGGGTGGAAAGTGCCGCCATGCCGACCGTTTATGTCTACCTTATCTGCTTTAGCCTACTCACACTGGCCATCATCATCACGGTCGTCATTTGCAACCGGAAACGCGAGCTGATTTATCAGACCAAGAGTAAGTCAACACCCCTCAAAAACTTATATTTTAATTTTCAAAAAAAAATCATTTATCAAAAATTAAAACGCGCATTTTAGAAGTAGAAAGTGACACTGACCGATCATCACTGCCCGAGTCGGAAACGCTGGTTAAGAATCATCATAAGACGCCGAACGACAACTTTGATTATCAAATTGCAAATATTTCCGATCCAATCCTGGAGAGCCGAGATCAAGGTTGGTTCTAGAATTTTATGTACAATCATACCTCCATTTTCGTGCCATTAGGGAGGTTTTGCCCACTAATAGGCGAAAATTGCCTCCTATATCTCGTTTGTCGAAGAACGTTTTCGGGGAAATTTTTATGAAAAAGTGTTTTGGATAACTTTTTATTCGAAAAGCCCTTTTCACAAAAACCGCCTTGTCAAAAATGAGGACTTTAACTCTCAGGGTGGAGGACTTTTGATAACCCGGAAGGGAAAATTGTGTGCACGTATGCACACACTTAAAAATTCACAATAATTCGCAATAATTCTGGTAAAACTGGTAAAGCCAAGTTGTAGAGCTCGTCAAATTACGTCGATCTGACTATTAAGAAATTTATTTGGGCTACCAGGGCCCCCTAGAGAGCTGTTTGAAATATCCAACCTACGCAAAAAATACCGCCAATTTTCTCAAAAGTTGAGGGGGTCAGTAATACCAATTCCGCCCTACGGGGCCTCCTTAAGCCTTAAATCGACGAAAAACCAAGTCGTTTGCATATATGCACACACTTCCCCATGCGAGTTAACAAAACTGTCAAATCGATGGGATAATAAGGAGTGTTTTTGGGGAGATTATATGTATTTGATTAGCTTGAATACTTAAGCCTAGACAATTTTTGTTCTGTAATTTGCTGGATTAAATTTACACACTCAAACTTATTTAATTATTCTTTAGCAATACTTCGATTCTACAACATTGGCGCGGATAAGACGTCTGAAATGGGATCAACTCATCTCTTCAAGTTTAACGGAAATCCAGACCAACTTGATTACGAACCAAGTCTACCTCACGATTCCTTGTGTCAGAGGCATCAGTCCCAACGCAATTATCCAACACTGCCGAACAAGGTATTTAGAGTTATAAATTTTAAATTTTTTGTGTTTTTATGTGTCCTAGTGACACAGAGGCCCTTTTTGTCCAACTTCCATATTTGGACTACACCACTTGCGCAGTTATCTTACGAAAGTATTTTCAAAAAAAAAATGGAGCTATAAAACTGGCCGCTATAGAACTGGGTGCAAGTTAACTGCGTAGGCAAAAAAAAAATATTACGAAAAATAACAAAATATTACTTTTCGACAAGATATCTGCGCAAGTGGTTAATAAAATAAACAAAACAGTCGAAAAATGCACACTTTTTGTCAATTGATCCCAATACGGACGTTATTTTTGAGATTCAAAAACGTCCGTATTGGAAGTAAGGACCATATGTGTCGTTTTCACCCGAGTAAATTGTTATTAATGCTTTGTATTTTAGTTAATTGATACAACTTCTGGCTACTGTAGTTCGAACTCGTCGAATTCTCAAGCAAACGTCAGAAGATCACAATCATTTCAACAACGAAAGCGAAATCCAAGGTCGGAAGGCGTTCTTGTATAAATAAATGTAATTTTCTGTATGTATAATGTAAATAATATTTTTTTTGTTCCAGACCATTTGTACAGTAAACTGTATATATATACGCTTAAAAGAGCATCGACTGCTTCATCTTTAACACAGCCACAACAAACAAAAGATAAATAAAAAATATATTATATTCATTAAAAATGAAATCAGCGGTTGTTTTCTTTCTAGTAGCCAAACAAGGAATAATTGTTCACGCCTAAAACGAAGCGAATAAATAGTTTAATAAGTTTATTTTCGGCCACGGAATACGTCAAATATCGTCCTGATTTTAAAACGCGAAAAAAAATTTTTCAGGGGAAATGCATATAAATGCGGCCCTTAAGACGGGGAGGACTGTTAATTATATTATGCAAAAATATTTTATAGAAAGAAATCGCCTCTCGGTAATTTGCTTTTCAGTGATTGGCCTATCGTGCTCAAAAATTACCAAAGACAGGCCACATAGGCCTCAGACGCGCTGTCAAGCAACGTTACCAAAAAGTGGTAACATTATTTATTTTTTTCGCGTTTGAAAATCACTACGATACACCTCTTAACCGGTTATTTTAACGCCAGTTATCTTAAAAAGTTGGGGTATCTTTACAAATTTTTGGGACCCAAACCTATCGCAAAAATTTGTAAAGATAACCCAACTTTCTAAGATAATGGACCATGGTCTTTCGGAGAAAACGTTTTTTGGAGAAAATGTTTTTCGAAGAAAAAAATTATCGGAAAAACTTTTTCTCCGAAAAACTGACCAAGGACTGTATAAGACCCTTCTCGATTGGAAATTTTTAGATATTTCAAACGTTTTCTTATATTTTCTCTGAAAGACCACGGTTCCATACTATTATTTCGCTCATTCCGGTCGCTTTTCGTCAACAATTTAAATCATTAACCGGATTTTCAACATACTGCCTCGGGCCGGCCTAGTTACCGTATGGTGACGCACATACTATCGCGCTTAAGCGCTTTGACGCTATTCTGGTATAAACGCGTCAGTCTGTGGGCCAACATACTGTATATAAGTTATATAATATAACATGTTAATCATAACAAATCAATAACAAAAAATCTTTACAGGTCCTATTTTATTAACTGTAATATCAGATGCCTATCAGGATATTTCAGGTTTATTTATTTGTCGTTTTCATTTTCAGCATTGTAGAGTATTTCGTCTAGAGTATCGATACTTGGCCCCGAACTAACGTAAAGTCTATTTGCAATAGACGAACCCTCCGAGTTAACATTTGTCAATATATCCTCATCCATCAACGGCACTTTTTTTGGCTTATCACTTTGCGGTTCGGCGGTCGATTTCGTTTTCAAATATGGCGGCGGCGGTATTTGAACGTGTTCTGATTTTGGTCGCATTTCTTGCGTTACGTTTTTAGGTTTTGACTCAGCTGTGTCTCGTTTAAGTTCTGTCGAACTATCCGGTTTGGGGGTTCCAAATGGATTCGTGCTACGTGGGTTCATTAATTCATCCCGCTTCTCGAATGGCTTTGGTGGTTATTTATTTAGTACACACAACAAGGCCCTTGTTACAAGGGTATCAATTTTGAACCATTTAAAGAAAACGAAAACAAAAATTCAAAGCAAAGTTTCTATATCAAGGACTCGAATTCGTGGCCATATGTTAAACTTTAAACGCCTATTTATTTTTGTCGCATAGTCTATGCGGCATAGACTTAAAAAAATGACCACATCTTAGAGTCCCGATATAGGAACTTTTTATGTTTTTCTGATGTCTTCAGTTAACTCTCATGCGACCCGAAAGACCCATTTGAAATAAGAGTTTGTATTTGAAATAAGAGTTTTTTTAGAAAAAAAGTGTTACAGTCCTTAATTCCATAACGGCCGTTTTCGGTTCTCGAAAAAAGCGGCCGTTATGGGGTAAACGGCCGTTTTTTGAGGAAAAAAGCGGCCGTTATGGGATAAACGACCGTTATGGAAGCGCCCCTTATGGAATCAAAGACTGTATTTCTAATGGTTACATGATGTATGAAGAAAAAGGATGTTCAAAACTGATTATTTTTTGTCTATGTTAAAAATAACCACCTTTGGTGTGTGCCTTCTTTTCATGTCGGCTTCGAGGATCTTGCGGGCATGGTCGATGAGTTGAATCCGTTGATCCTCTTCTAAAGCGGCGACATTCTCGGCATCGGGCAGTTCAGTTATAACAGACGCGTGGGGCCGGATGAACTCGGTCTCGTTAAATCGCGTGTCCTCGTTTTAGGCTGTTCATATCAAAATATAAAAACATTTGGCTCGCCTTTTTACTATACCGCGGTTCTCGAAAAAGCGGCCGTTATGGGGTAAACGGCCGTTTTTGAGGAAAAAGTGGCCGTTATGAAATAAACGACCGTTATGGAAGCGCCCCTTATGGAATCAAGGACTGTATATTAGTACAACATTACGTATAGTTGTTTCTTCTCAGGAACAAAGGCACATTGTGCACATAATTGAACACAATTTGTGCAGTAGAACAAACCACCGAAATATGTATCGGCCTGATTTTAAAACGCGTAAAAAATTTTTTAGCGGAAATGCATATTTCTCTTTAAGTGCGGCACTTAAGAGGGGGAGGACTGTATTACAAAAATATTTTAAAATAAGGAAATCGCCTTTCGGTGATTGGCCGAGCGCGCTCAAAAAAGACCAATGACATGCCACATAGGCCTCAGACGCGCTGTCAAGCAACGTTACCAAAAAGTGGTAACATTATTTATTTTTTTCGCGTTTGAAAATCACTGCGATATTAGGAGCTATGCAGATTATATAGAATGACCGGGAATTTTAGTTTGAACAGCCAACCTCGTTTATAGGAATTTGACTCAAGTCCGATGTGTCAATGCGTGACTCGGGGCGTGATTTCGGCGGTGGCGGTCTCGGCGGGCCAAGGGAGCGTCGTGACATTCGACTAGCCGAGCGATCAATCGTACTGTAGGCATCGTCATCACGCCCACGAATAGTGGACAGTCGAGAATTTGGACGATCGACTTCTTCGAGTCTCGAATAGAGCCCACGGGAAGCGGACGGTGGCCGGAAGGAGATTACGGAACGCGTTTCTAGGTGATTTCGTTTTGGATTTGCTTGACCTCTATTTAAATGGACACGATCATTGAAAGACGAAATACTCCGTGAAAAGTTTCGGGTTTGCTGTGTACCAGACTAGGTATAGTATGTTAAAAATAAAATTTAAAAACAATATTTGTTCAATATATTAAGCACTGAAATAACTAAACCGTCCCTTACTATACACCAGATGTACCTTTATCTTGGGAAAGTTTGGGGCTAAATTGAACCAAGATAACGGAAAATAGGGCCATGTTACCAAGATAACGGTACATTCTGTGGGCGTATGGTTGAAATTGCGTAGGCGAATCCAAGATAATGGAAAATAGGGGTTACGTAACTCGAAAGCATTGCGAAATACAGTCCTTAACCATTTATCGGACGCTCATTTATCGGACGGTTACTCATTTATCGGACGCTTTTTTGGCCAAAATGGGGTCATTCTAATAAAAAAATGACCTCCTTTGTGACGATGCTCATTTATCGGACGCTATTTTCGAGAACCGAAAACGTCCGATAAATGGTTAAGGACTGTACGTGTTTTTTGTTTATAAAACCACCAAGATAATGGAAAGATAATGGTACAAAAAATGCGTAGGCGAATTTTTTGGAAAAATAAACCAAGATAACGGTACATTCCAAGATAATAGAAAATACGTAGGTGGAAAACTTTCGCCAAAATGAACCAAGATAATGGAAAATAGGCTAAAATTACCAAGATAAACGTACACAAGATAAACGTACATCAGGTGTATATGTTTGACACGTGAATAAGTGATACGAGTTTCAATAAGCACTAAGAGACAATAAGATTTATCTAGATTCTAGAAAGACTCGCTTAAAGAAAGACAACAGACTGTAAAACAACAACAAAAAATATTGAATATTTTTTAGGGGCACCGCGGTCTTTCCAAGAAAACGTTTATCATGGAAAATTCACAAATTGGTTTTTTATGGAAAATTCAAGAATTGTTTTTTCCAAGAAAACGTTTATCAGGGAAAATTCACAAATTGGTTTATCAAGGAAAATTCAAAAATGTTTTTTCCAAGAATAAGTTTTTGAAAGAAAACGTTTATCCAAGAAAACGTTTTTCCGAGAAAACGTTTATCACGGAAAGTCCAAACAAGCGCCTTCATGTTTGTTTTGTATATATCTATATAATATAGACTATATTAACGGACCTTTTCCAGCGCTAAATGATAACCTCTATGCACCACCCTACCCACATCTGGGTACGGGTGATTTTCATTAATACAGCTAAACTACTGAGCTCATATAAAAATTTAAAAAATCTGATACACAGGGTGCNTCCATCAATAATGTCGTATATATGCGCACCTGATAGTCTTAGCAATTTCACAGTCGACATCAAGATGCCTTTATTATAATAATGAGCATCACAATCGGCGAATACAAATTTGAAATATTGCCATACTTAGTTTCTGATTTAAATTAACGCGATCCCCAACAAAATTGGCCAACATTCAAAGCTTATAAAAATGCCAGACGATCATGGACAGACTTTGAGCGTTTTATGAATTGACAATTAAACAGTCTTGGTAAATGAAAATCTATTGTATTTAAAGAACTACTATGGAACCACGGTCTTTCGGAGAAAACGTTTTTTCGAGAAAATGTTTTTCGAAGAAAAAAATTATCGGAAAAACATTTTCTCCGAAAAACCCGACCCTTCTCGGTTGGAAATTTTTAGATATTTCAAAGGTTTTCGTATATTTTCTTCGAAAGACCACGGTGCCATACTATTATTTCGCTCATTCCGGTCCTTTTCGTCAACAATTTTAATCATTAACCGGATTTTTCACATACTGCCTCGGGCCGGCTTAGTTACCGTATGGTGGCGCGCTTTGACGGTATTCTGGTATAAACGCGTCAGTCTGTGCGCCAACATACTGTATATAACATGTTAATCATAACAAATCAATAACAAAAAATCTTTACAGGTTCTATTTTATTAACTGTCATACCAGATGCCTATCAGGATGTTTCAGGTTTATTTATTTGTCGTTTTCATTTTCAGCATTGTAGAGTATTTCGTCTAGAGTATCGATACTTGGCCCCGAACTAACGTAAAGTCTATTTGCAATAGACGAGCCCTCCGAGTTAACATTTGTCAATATATCCTCATCCATCAACGGCACTTTTTTTGGCTTATCACTTTGCGGTTCGACGGTCGATTTCGTTTTCAAATATGGCGGCGGCGGTATTTGAACGTGTTCTGATTTTGGTCGCATTTCTTGCGTTACGTTTTTAGGTTTTGACTCAGCTGTGTCTCGTTTAAGTTCTGTCGAACTGTCCGGTTTGGGGGTTCCAAATGGATTCGTGCTACGTGGGTTCATTAATTCATCCCGATTCTCGAATGGCTTTGGTGGTTATTTATTTAACATACACAACAAGGCCCTTTCTATATCAAGGACTCGAATTCGTGGCCATATGTTAAACTTTAAACGCTTACAGTCCTTAACCATTTATCGGACGCTCATTTATCGGACGCTTACTAATTTATCGGACGCTTTTTGGGGTCATTCTAATACCATAGACTATGGACCAAAGTAAAAAATGACCTCTTTTGTGACGATGCTCATTTATCAGGCGCTATTTTCGAGAACCGAAAACGTCCGATAAATGGTTAAGGACTGTATTTATTTTTGGTGCATAGGCTTAAAAATTAAAAAATGACCACATCCTAGAGTCCCGATATAGTAACTTTTTTAGTTGTTTTGTGATGTCTTCAGTTAACTCTCATGCGCCCCGAAAGGCACTAATTTCAAAAGACCGACGCACTACCAATTTGAAATAACAATTTGCACTTGAAATAACAGTTTGTATTTTAAATCACAGTTTTTTTAGAAAAAAAAAGTGTTATTTCAAATGGTTACGTGGTGTATTTTATGAAGAAAAAGGATATTCAAAACTGATTATTTTTTGTCCATGTTAAAAAAAACCACCTTTGGTGTGTGCCTTCTTTTCATGTCGGCTTCGAGGATCTTGCGGGCATGGTCGATGAGTTGAATCCGTTGATCCTCTTCTAAAGCGGCGACATTCTCGGCATCGGGCAGTTCAGTTATAACAGACGCGTGGGGCCGGATGAACTCGGTCTCGTTAAATCGCGTGTCCTCGTTTTAGGCTGTTCATATCAAAATATAAAAACAATTGGCTCGCCTTTTTACTATACCGCGGTTCCCGAAAAAAGCGACCGTTATGGGGTAAACGGCCGTTTTTGGAAGAAAAAGTGGCCGTTATGAGATAAACGGCCGTTATGGAAGCGCCCCTTATGGTCATACAAGGACTGTATATTAGTACAACATTACGTATAGTTGTTTCTTCTCAAGAACAAAGGCACATTGTGCACATAATTGAACACAAGTTGTGCACTAGAACGGGTTAATAGAACAAACCACCGAAATATGTAAACTTATTAGGAGCTATGCAGATTATATAGAATGACCGGGAATTTTCAGTTTGAACAGCCAACCTCGTTTATAGGAATTTGACTCAAGTCCGATGTGTCAATGCGTGATTCGGGGCGTGATTTCGGCGGTGGCGGTCGCGGCGGGCCAAGGGAGCGTCGTGACATTCGACTAGCGGAGCGATCAATCGTACTGTAGGCATCGTCATCACGCCCACGAATAGTGGACAGTCGAGAATTTGGACGATCGACTTCTTCGAGTCTCGAATAGAGCCCACGGGAAGCGGACGGTGGCCGGAAGGAGATTACGGACCGCGTTTCAAGGTGATTTCGTTTCGGATTTGCTTGACCTCTATTTAAATGGACACGATCATTGAAAGACGAAATACTCCGTGAAAAGTTTCGCGTTTGCTGTGTACCAGACTAGATATATTATGTTAAAAAAAATGTTCAATACCGTATGGGGACTCTCTGGCTCTGAGCCTTTGATCAATTTAGCGTTACAAATCATAGGAAAATTGCTCAAAGGCTCAGAGCCAGAGAGTCCCCATACGGTATATTTATTCAGCACAGAAATCACTAAACCGTCCCTTACTATATATTCACTATGTATAAAACGTAAAACGTATATCAGTGCTCAATAAGGACTAAGAGACAAATTGTCTTATAATAAGATATATAATTTATAAGATTTATCTAGATTCTAGAAATACTCGCTCAAAGAACGACAACAGACGGTAAAACAACAACAAAAAATATTGAATATTGTTAGTTAGGGTGTCCAGAGTTTGATCACTATTTTAGTGACAATAAACAAATTGTTATCACTTAAGGAGGGGTCCGTCATGTTGTGTACAAACTCAACCTGAAAATCAGTAAAGCGTATTTGTGTCCTAAATTTAATGTTTTACTACAGTTCAAGGTGTTAACTAATGTTATAAAGCATTACCAAGTTCATTTGGCTACTCAGTTCTAGAAATTTCGAGCTTNAAAACGTCTTTCGAGGAAAACGTTTATCCAAGAAAACGTCTTTCAAGGAAAACGTTTTTCCAAGAAAGGGGTTTATCAAAGAAAAAGTTTATCCGGGAAATTGTTTTTCAGGGAAATTCCATGATAAACGTTTTCCATGATAAACGTTTTCTTGGAAAAACCGCGGTGGCTTTTTTAGGTAGGGTGTCCAGAGTTTGGTCACTATTTTAGTGACAATAAACAATCCCTTAATTTGAAAATTCAGTAAATTCACAATAACAAGTTGTAAATAAGGAATTGGGTGACTGGGATCCGAGAAACAAACCAATCTTATTGGGTGGATTGAATTACGAGGGTTATTTATGTGATGCGCGATTGGCTTGCATCAACCCACGTGATGAAATCAGCCAATCACCGCTTGAGTTCTAACTATTTATAAAATGATCTATGAGAAAATCGTTCATAACCGAATGCCAATTCAAGCTTTAATGTGAGGATTTTATTCTGCCAATGTAATGTGTAGAAAGCCCTTATATCATTAAGAGGAGAATTACATTGGATATTAATATGGTTAGATCAAAGGAATGCATCTAACTTCAGACCGGTATTTGATCGGAGACTAGTTCGCCTTCTACCGAGTCTACGTAGGATAATCATACAAATTATAAAATTTTTACAAAGTAGAATATACTGATGAACAGAGAAGTTACATAATGTTGAATCTACATTGAGATTTGGCTGCTACTAAATTGATTCAACTGAATGGACAGATAACTGGTGGAGGGGCCGAAAACTTGTATTTTAGGGAGTTTTGGCGATCATAAAATTAGTAGCTCAGTCCTGCCTAAAACACCATTTGGCGACCAATTTTGTAACCACCTGATAATCTAAAATTTTGCGGCAAAATGAAACATACCAAAATTTTCGGACTTGTTGCTCTACTCTTAATGACGGCAGCGCGCATAATATTGTGCCTCACCCAATATGAAACGATAATAGAACCACAAAAGCATACTAAAATTGGTCATCAAAATTAATTTGTACTAAGTCAAACATACCTGTTAGAAGTAAAGAAAATGAAATAATAACTGCATTTTGCCATGCCGCTGGAGCTTTTTGAAACCCCGTCATTTTGGAGTCATCTAAAGTACAATTTCTATAATTCAAATTTGTACTTATGTTTAGAAAACAAATCAACTGCCATTATGTTAACAATTTTAACTCGTTTTTTCACTAAATATGACTTATTATTAATTAACTCCATCATAAATTTGTTGTATGTTACATACAGTTACATCTTTAAAAAAATTTGGATTATTTGTTAAGTTTAATTTCTTGTTTTTATAATTGCCTCGCTTTAAATAGAATAATACGATATTATTAGTACTTTAATTCATAAAATATAACAATAGTGCATTTAAATATACATTTTAATTTTTATAGTCATAATAAGAGTCTTATTAAGATCGTACTTTGACTTTGGGAAAATTTTTATTGAAGCACATTAAATTGATAACTTACCAAGTAAGTATAAACATGTAACGGCACTACTGATAAGCGTTGACAGGATACCACAGGCAGAATGAGTTAACAATAAGCACGACGATTCACAAACACAGCCTAGTATACCTATCACAGCAGCTAACTATATAATATAAAACTTATTAAAGTATCTTATAATGCATACGAAAGCATTCGATAAATTCAAAAAAAAAACGGCTTAAGGTTTGTACTAAAACTTTTGTATGTAAACTTTGTAGGCATTTTTTCAATAAAAAGTGTTCTTAACATAAAATAACTACATTAATAATTGACTATGGTTGTCGACAACGAACGTTTATGTTTAATTTAACGGTTTATGTTATGGTCTAGGGATCCTCCATGAATAAAACGAAATCATAAAGGACATCTTTCAAAATATAAACTCAAAAATTATACTTGTAAAAGCTTAGCTTTATTTAAGTTTTTTTTAAATTATGAATTTTCTTTACAAAAATAGTAAAACTAGCTTAACTTTAAGTATTTTTGTTCAGAATGGCCATTTAAATTACAATGGCCTAATTGCCGCCAAAAATTCATCGTTATTTATGTTTTCTTATATTTAATTTATGACCGTTACAACTTACAAAGAAATATATTGCTCCAATAAGCCCGAGGAGAAAATCTTTGACGTTTTCGTTAATCCCAGTTGTTTTGATCCAGAGAACAGCAGAAAATCCGATAATTGATATGACCAATTCAGTCACACACAGAATAATAAACAGCCTTTTTGACTAAATTAAAAGGTGACCATAATGTTATAATTTACAAAAATACTGTAATTATAAATATTGGAAAGTAACAATGTTATTTGCCCTAATTTCAAAAACGGTATTGCTGGTATAATTCAAACCAGAGTAAGTACACTGCACGAGGTCTTGTTATAGTCAATAATTTCTAACATTTTACCGTATGGGAACGCTGTGACTCTGAGGGTGACATCAAAATAGCGTTACAAATCATAGGCAAATTGCTCGAAGCCTCAGAGCCAGAGAGTCCCCATACGGTATATAATATTGTTTACGGTAATCAATAATCCTAAACCCCAATATAGAATATCCTTGACCAGTCATCAGTGTCTCGACCTTTTTTGGTTGCCTACTTGGCAAAAACAAAATAAACGTGTAAGGTCTGACATTTTGACCGTTATAAGGTCAAGTCAGTTTTTTCAACATAAATCATGTCTTTGGTTGGCTTTTTTGTTAGTCGATCAATGATCTTTATGGTTTAAGCGTACTTATCACTATGTATGCGCAGTTTGAACGCGGTATAAATCCCGAAATATTGTTGTCAATATTAAAAGATCTGTTAATAATAACTACGGTAATGGGT
>SCLG01000393.1:31404-59920 GCA_004367875.1 Oikopleura albicans
AAAAAAACTCAAGGAAAAGTTTAAAATTCTTGGCCTTATGTTTTAAGATCAAAAACCATAAATGTCAACGATGGGTTAACAACACAGTTTACCTTTTTTCCGTCGCTCGCGTGGGTTTTGACATTATTCACAAAACTTGACATTCTCCTCAATTTTTCTCTGTCAGTTTATCCCTATCATAAACTTGATTTACTACAATAAATACAAATAATCGACTTTTAACTTCATTATTTTGTTTATTGTATCTTAGATATAAATAGTAGAATACTAAAAAAGAAAACTCAAAAATGTGAAATATGATTAAGTGTAAATCTTCGAGCTTAATCATTTAAGGAGGTTTAAAATAATCTTGTTAAAAAATGACTTCCTCGGCCTCAATGTGCCTTTGTTAGGGATGTTTTTTGGAAGTGAGTGATAAAGTGTGAAATGACGTTTTTTTGTAATTTTTCTTATTCCCGTTTGGACCTTCTTTTTCGTTGCTTCTGTTGATTAATTTTCTTCACTTGATGTGACAGCTTTGCGCTCCATAATTTTTCAAGGATTACAATTTTATAAGTTGGCAAATTGCAATACAGTATGATTCACTTGTTACGCATTTTGTGAAATCAAACCAAATATTGTTATCTTTTTTTTCAAAATTTCAATCCTAGCTAACACACGAAGGTCAGCCAACTTGAAGTAAACTAAACAATCTGTTTGATAGGTTATCGCAGCTCTTCAACATGGAAATTAAACCAACAAATTGGCTTCTCGTATATCTGCATTATATTCTTAATGCTTCATAAATTAAACTTTGTAGGCTAGAAATATTTTATGACATGAAAGACATAATAAGAAAACTCTAGTTTACACAAAAACTTATGTATCACACAGGTNACTTTGAGTGAAAATCGCAAACCGACCCGGAATTGGAGTACCCTCTGTAATACGTTTGAGCATGTTTTTATTTACAATTTATAAAAATACACATTAATTAACGTTTGAAAAAGCTTGTAATCGGAGTTTGTTTTAAAACGCGATTTTGGGGATCACTGAATTTGAATGGCCAGAATTTGAACGTTTCGTAAACGAAATTCGTTTTTGTTTTCAATTTTTCCGAAAATCTTTTCGCCAACGTCGTAAACTTCTCTATTGGATACTTATTGAAAAATGCCACAATTATTGAAAAATTCCCGTCATATTATTCAATGAACGTTTATTTCGTCACGCATAATGCGTGATAATTTATCGAAAATATAATTTAAACATGCCTTTTGGGCCCAATTATGAACATCTAAAATTTTTTTCACGGCAAAAATGATGAAAAAAATGAACATCTAAAGACACTTTTTGAAAAAAATCCGACAAAAAACGTGCACATCTATAGGTACAGTGGGAAAAAGGCGCTCATTTAGAGGTATTTACAAATTTTCGTAAAAAACGCACATCTAGAGGTACATGCACATCTAAAGGGTGCTCATCTAAAGGGACCTGACTGTATTACACAGGTTCTGCTGGTAACCGATCATAAAAATTCAAAAAGTCACCGGTTAAAAAACAGCTCAAAGCGTACTCGTCAGAAAATAGTCGTTAAATAATTTTATCTCTGAAAAAGTTAACATCGCACCCTGTACAGTCCGTACTCCCATAACTTGCGGCTCAAAGGAAGCTTTCGGTTTTCGAAAAAAAACGTTCGTCAAGGGATTAGCGCCCCTCTTGAGCTTAATGTAGGACAAATTTGAATTAAAATGATCTAAAAACAGTAGAAAAATAGACACTTTACAGGCTAAAAAGGATACGATTTAAAAAATGGGCCTGATTTCCGAGTCATAAGTTATGACAGCCCACATGTCCGCTAAAAGTCCGTTGCTAAATAAGGGTAGTTTGGAAAAATATAAACAATCGTGGTATGTTTTTCCATTCCCAAATTTAGACCCAATAATAACTTCCCACGGGAACTCCGATTCAAACAACTCGTCAATTTCCATTTTCATGAATTCCGCTATCGCAGTAGGTACGATTGACTCCGCAATTGCATCCAGAAATATAAATTGAATAGCTTTTTCCATTTCTTTACTATTCGATCAGGTACGACAAATGTATTGTAAGATCGATAGAAGTTGCCCGCTATTTATTATTTTTTTTTTTTGAAAAGCTTTGATAAAACATATAAATAATGTCAGTCTAATTAAACTTTAGAAATTCTAATTTAAAACGGCTGAATTTTCGGAACCCCAAGATCATTAGAATGTATTTTGCTTGTTCACTTTAAGATCTATCAGATAGACAACTTTATCAAGACCATCCAAAATGACCTGACTCACCCTAGTAAACAGTTGGACAGTATTCTGAGCTTGATTATGAACATATATGATGGTTTACCAGTACCTCATTGACGACTTGTAAATGATCATATCCTCTATTATATCCTGTTTAACTCGAAAAGTTTCCTGTTCCGACTTTATATCATTAATCTTTTCTTTGACAAACGTATGAACATCTTTTATACTCGATTTAATAAAATCCATAGTAAGACCGACGATTGAAAAAAAAACATTTGGATTTGGCTGCAAGTTACAAATCATAAAATAATCTAGAGATGTAATAAATTTTATACGGATGGTACGGTCAACGTGTTTATAAAAAAGGTATCAAATTTGAGAATGTCGTGTAGACGGTCTTTCCAGGTCTTCAGTAGTAACCGTCTTCGACCCGTAAGTTACGGGCCGTAACTGTATAAGTTATAACCATCTGGTTCAAAAAGACAGGATTTGTATGGAAAAATATTTCACCTAAAACAAGTTCAAAAATACATGAATTATATTGAAAAAAGACCTTAGTGCAAAAAAAAATCATAGACCTGACAGGGGACCAAATATAATACTTACATGGGGGTTAGTTATAAGGTCAATGTCTTAAAAACTGACTTGACCTTAATGCACTTTGAAAAAACTGACTTGACCTTATAACCAACCTTTTTCCACAATAACACCTTAGTGCTCGGAAAAAAGTTCAAAAAGACATGATTTTATAGAAAAAAATGTGCCAAGGAGAGGTCTTCATCCAAAAAAAAAAAACTGACTTGACCTTAGTGCAAAAAAAAAACTGACTTGACCATATAACGGCACAAATGGCGAACATTATAAGCAACACACCCTTTATAAGAACTTAGTTAACTCGGCAGTTTTACATAAACAATTGTCAAAATAAAATATGATTCATATATCATGTGGAGTATTTAAAACGAAATATTTTCTGCGAGAATAAAAACATACTTGGCCGAGAATTTTGTTTTTTCGTGGATGTTTTGAAACTATTTTGGAATGTAACAAGTTTGAATTTCAAAATTGTAAGGAGTTAAGAAGAAAGGAGTTAATATTCTACTATTCATATATTAATAATAGTACCAATTGCACGTTGTACAACTTCTGTCGGTACGTTGCTGATATATCCTATGCTAATTAAAGTGTTTTCGGTACTTCAAGTCCAACACAAACTAGCAAGTGCAAGGAGTTGCTATTCTGCGATTTATGTGCAGTATTTTGTTTAATAAGTATTTTGTTAAATATTTGATAGATTTAGGAATAGATTTCTTATCGAACATTTGATTGAATAAAGTGTATTTGAGTCAACCAACGTTTCCACAGTCAAAGTTGTATTCCTACAGGTGAAAACCACGTGGTGTCGACAAAGGAAACCATCAGCGGTTGCATTTAAGCTGCTCACACTTTAAGAATTGCTAATAGAAGTATACCACTANTTTGCGCTCCATAATTTTTCAAGGATTACAATTTTATAAGTTGGCAAATTGCAATACAGTATGATTCACTTGTTACGCATTTTGTGAAATCAAACCAAATATTGTTATCTTTTTTTTCAAAATTTCAATCCTAGCTAACACACGAAGGTCAGCCAACTTGAAGTAAACTAAACAATCTGTTTGATAGGTTATCGCAGCTCTTCAACATGGAAATTAAACCAACAAATTGGCTTCTCGTATATCTGCATTATATTCTTAATGCTTCATAAATTAAACTTTGTAGGCTAGAAATATTTTATGACATGAAAGACATAATAAGAAAACTCTAGTTTACACAAAAACTTATGTATCACACAGGTTGCGCTATTAACCGATCACAAAAATGCAAAAAGTCACCGGTTAAAAAGTAGCTCAAAGCGTAGTCGTTAAATAATCTTATCTCTGAAAAAGTTAACATCGCACCCTGTACAGTCCGTACTCCCATAACTTGCGGCTCATAAGGGAAGCTTTCGGTTTTCGAAAAAAAAACGTTCGTCAAGGGATTAGCGCCCCTCTTGAGCTTAATGTAGGACAAATTTTAATTAAAATGATCTAAAAACAGTAGAAAAATAGACACTTTTTTTTGAGAATCAAAAACGTCCGTATTAGAAGTAAGTACTGTATTTAATTTTACGAAGTTTATTTTTTGTAGCTTTTTACTTCAAGAGTAAGGTAAACGGCGACGACCTTTTAGGATAAAATATTTGACCTGAAACATGCTAAAAAGGATACGATTTAAAAAAAAATGGGCCTGATTTCCGAGTCATAAGTTATGACAGCCCACATGTCCGCCAAAAGTACGTTGCTAAATAACGGTAGTTTGGAAAAATATAAACAATCGTGGTATGTTTTTCCATTCCCAAATTTAGACCCAATAATAACTTCCCAGGGGAACTCCGATTCAAACAACTCGTCAATTTCCATTTTCATAAATTCCGCTATCGCAGTAGGTACGATTGACTCCGCAATTGCATCCAGGAATATAAATTGAATAGCTTTTTCCATTTCTTTACTATTCGATCAGGTACGACAAATTTATTGTAAGATCGATAGAAGTTGCCCGCTATTTATTTATTTTTTGAAAAGCTTTGATAAAAAATATAAATAATGTCAGTCTAATTAAACCTTAGAAATTCTAATTTAAAACGGCTGAATTTTCGGAACCCCACGATCATTAGAATGCATTTTGCTTGATCTATCAGATAGAAGCTCTATCAGATAGACAACTTTATCAAGACCTTCCAAAATGACCTGAGTCACCCTAGTAAACAGTTGGACAGTATTCTGAGCTTGATTATGAACATATATGATATGGTTTACCAGTACCTCATCGACGACTTGTAAATGATCATATCCTCTATTATATCCTGTTTAACTCGAAAAGTTTCCTGTTCCGATTTTATATCATTAATCTTTTCTTTGACAAACGTATGAACATCTTTTATACTCGATTTAATAAAATCCATAAGACCGACGATTGAGAAAAAAAAACATTTGGATTTGGCTGAAAGTTACAAATCACAAAATAATCTAGAGATGTAATAAATTTTAGACGGATGGTACGGTCAACTTGTTTATAAAAAAGGTATCACATTTGAGAATGTCGTGTAGACGGTCTTTCCGGGTTTAAAGTATTAACCGTCTTCGACCCGTAACTCTATAAGTTATAAATTACAACCATCTGGTTAAAAAAGACAGGATTTTTATGGAAAAATATTTCACCTAAAAAAAGTTCAAAAAGACATGAATTATATTGAAAAAAGACCTTAGTGCAAAAAAAATCATAGAGACCTGACAGGGGACCAAATATAATACTTACATGGGTGTTGGTTATAATGCCATGTCTAAAAAACTGACTTGACCTTAATGCACTTTGAAAAAACTCACTTGACCTTATAACCAACCTTTTTTCCACAATAACACCTTAGTGCTCGGAAAAAAGTTCAAAAAGACATGATTTTATAGAAAAAATGTGCCAGGGGGAGGTCTTCATCCAAAAAAAAACTGACTTGACCTTATAACGGCACAAATGGCTGACCTTATAAGCAACACACCCTGTATAAGAACTTAGTTAACTCGGCAGTTTTACGTAAACAATTGTCAGAATAAAATATGATTCATATCATCTGGAGTATTTAAAACGACATATTTTCTGCGAGAATAAAAACCTACTTCGCCGAGATTTTTTTTGTGGATGTTTTGAAACTATTTTGGAATGTAACAACTTTTAATTTCAAAATTGTAAGGAGTTAATATTGTACAATTCATATAATAATTCATATTAATTATAGTACCAATTGCACGTTGTACAACTTCTGTCGGTACGTTGCTGATATATTCTATGCTAATTATAAGTGTTTTCGGTACTTCAAGTTCAACAAAAACTAGCAAGTGCAAGGAGTTCCTATTCTGCGATTTATGTGCAGTATTTAGTTTAATAAGTATTTTGTTAAATATTTGATAGATTTAGGAATAGATTTCTTATCTAACATTTGATTGAATAAAGTGTATTTGAGTCAACCAACGTTTCCACAGTCAAAGTTGTATTCCTACAGGTGAAAACCACGTGGTGTCGACAAAGGAAACCATCAGCGGTTGTATTTAAGCTGCTCACACTTTAAGAATTGTTAATAGAAGTATACTACTATATTAGGGTTAATCAAAGATTTATTTTCTTTAAACGTTAATCAAAATGCCCGTTGACGACCAAATACAGGAAGTTGTTAGACTACAAAAAGACATGATTTTTTAGAAATGTTGACCAAAAATTCCTTGAATCCGAGGGGCTGCAGCCATTTTTTGTCTGAAAAATTGTTCAAAAAACTGACAGGACGTAATAACGACACAAATCTTACACCTTATAACCAAAGTCTCCCTGTTATCAAATATAATCCCTGCAGGCATGCGGTTTTCAAACCAATATAAAACTAGGTAGGTAAATAATGCCTCTAATTCTAAAGATGGTGCATTCTCTGCTTGATGCTTTGACTGACGCATATATAAATCTGGATGTCTTGGGGTTACATATATGTGACAAGGTTTCAGGTGGTGGCTGTTTCAAAGTCGTCAATGTGTTTGAAGAGACACGGGTTTATTTGGGAGAAATAATTTTATAAAAAACACTGAAGACTAATTTTCTGACGGAAACAATCGCGGTTACTTTATAGCCGACCATACCGTAAATGTAACAAATTTTATATTAACGGTTCCGAAGGCTAAATTGGTGGCTTCGTGCCCTCGGCAAGGTCTTATTTTAATCCGATGAACTTACCGGTTTCTAAAGCCGGTTTAAATCAGAAAGTACCGGTTTCCCGAGATATTTGCATGATTTAAGCCGGCTGTAGAAACCGGTAAGTTTATCGGATGAAGATGAAACCATTTGCTCGCGGGCACCATATTAGCTCTAGGAACCGTTGTTAGAATATTTTTCCAAATACGGTATGGCCGGTTATCAAGTGCTGTCTCCGAAAAAAGTCGTCATATTTTTATAAATTTTTCACGAAATTCATGTTGTACCCAAAACCCCAAAGGTGACGTTATGATGATGCTTTAATTCCACAAAATCGGATACCGACCTCATTGGCGATTAGACGCTTTGGTAAGTAAACCTGTGCTAGTTCAACACGTCTTTTTTATTTCTCAGCCACCCCCATGTTTTGTTCTTTATTATATTCTTGTTCATCTTTATTTTCAAAACATAGCATTAATGTAAACATATCCGACATCCTTAAACGTATTTTGTATAAACACATTTGTTTTTGTCTGTGGCAAAAAAAAAATATTTAAAAACAGAGGAAGCCTGGCGAGCGATAACGGATTTCCAAGCACTCATTTTTCAAAGATTTATTAGTAACGACTTCTTTCAGTTGGAATTTCCTAACGTTATATCATTAAAATAAAACAAATTTATTTCGGCAATATAACACACATTTTGGAACAAAGCATTACGCATCAAGAGTCAAGAAAATTGCGTTACACACTGTACGTAATTTCGCGTATAAATTCCTAATATCGCATAAAGGTTGGTTTATTATCCGATGGAAAATAAAACAGTTGTCGAACTCGAACGGGTTGGCATGATGTGGAAAAGATCGGAAATAGTAAAAACTTGTGGCCGATAAATGAAACATGTATAATATATTGATTTTTGGGTAGAGCTCAGCACGGGGAGGCCTACAGTTTACCCTGGGGGTAAAGAAAGTGTGTTTTTGACCTCGGGTACACAAATTAAGGGTTATAATTATTTTGGAAGAACAAGGGGGGTTTCCATACCCCTCTGATAAAAAACGGGTCTGTCTCGTGGTTTTTAAAGTTAGTACTTTACCCTAGTCTGGTTAATGTTAACTAGGGTAAGACCCCTGCTCGGGTACCCGGCTGACGACATCTGGCATATAATATACCAGAATTCAGGGAAAATTGAGCTAATCTAGGTTTAAGAAAAAAAAATTGAAAAAACTTATTTTTTCTTATTGGTCAAAAGAGGAATTACACGAGGTAAATTAATTTTCTGGTTTCCAACGTTTATGATCTTAAGTTTTTCTCATTAGGTTTTCTTCACATCTGTTTCCCGGTTGCCCCCATAATGATTCTTCCACATCATATCACCCCAAATTGAACACCCGTTGTTGCTTATAACCAGTCAACTCTGCAGAACTAATAAAAGAACCCCCTTAATAAAAACATTGTTTTAGTTGAGGTGGCAGTAAGAAGAGCAGTAATCCAAAATGTCATTTTTTTCTTTTCATTATTTTTTTGACAATTTGACTAAAGTCATGATAAAAATCATGACAAAAATATAAGATGAAATGGAAAGAGGAACCAGATGAAATGAACGCTAAATAACTTGTCCTTCTGATTCGAACAAATTGGCTTGCAGGATTACTAAAAAAACATTTTGTAACTTAATGGTTTCCGAGGCACTGGTGCCGTTTAGCAAAAGTAAAATTGGGCGTCAAATATATTGGAAGTCATTTCGTTTTAACGAAGTTAACTTATGCTTTTTTACAAGGATATGAGTTGACCAAATATAAAGTGAAACCATTTACAGGGGGTTGGTTAAAATAAATTTCGACCATAAAAAATGTCTTCATCCAAAAAGTCGTAAAAAAGACATGCATCTAAAGATGTAATTTTTCCAAAGATGCATGGTTTTGATTTGGCCTTAGTCTCAAAAAGATCATGATCTTATAAGACTTTAGTGAAAAAATACTATAAGAGCCTATAGAGGACCAAATCTCAGACCTTAAAACCACCCCCTATAGAAAAATCACTCAATTGTACTTTCTCTTAATAAGTTTTTTTTTTGCTTTATCGAAAGGATATTGAAGAATCAAACCTTGCGTTCATTCAGATATTCATCCATGTCAGCATCCAGCTGTTCTTGAGTTATTTCTTCTTTTTTCGGGCGGCCACCTCCGGCACCAGAACCGCCGCCGCCTCCACGACGCCTGCCGCCGCCATTCCGGTCATTTCTGCCGCCATCGCGATCGCCACCACCGCCGCCGCCACGACGACCCCTTGGAGATCGATCCCGATATCCACCACCGCGACGCTCATTATCATCGGAGCCAATTACTGTTATGTTCATTGCGCGACCTATTCATTTAATTTTTAAATGTATAGACTACGTATGTAGTACTGTAGTACAATCGATTCATTGCGTGTCAGCTTTCTTTATCCCCGATTACAAAAGTTTTAATCGAGTTTTAACCGTTGTAATCGAGGCAATAACAAATTTCAGCCTATCGGGTACAAGGGGGTTCTGGTTATAAGGTCAAGCCCGAAAAAAGCGTAAAAAGACATGATTTCACAGATTTTTTCCCAAAACACATACTTCAAAAAAATTGACTTGACCTTAGTGCAAGAAAAAAATGACTTGACCTTAGTGCAAAAAAGATGACTTGACCTTATAAGCGTCACACCTTGTGACCTTATAACTTATTAAGGTCAAGTCATTTTCTTCTTGCACTAAGGTTTTAACCTTAACTTAAGTCAATAAGTTATAACCAGCCCCCCTGTATGCCATACCGTAAAATTGATAGGGCCCTAATTCCAGTTAAAAAGCAATAAAATAGTGATCACCAGGATCAAAAATTATATGATAAATTTATGGTTCATATACTAGACTATAGTCTATAGTCCATATATGGACTGTAAAGTACTACTACAAACCATCCAATGGTACTAAATGATATTGCTCTTTTGCTTGTCGAGCGTCTGATGCTCTGAGAAATTCAATTTCGGCTGAGCCAGTCGATCGTCCAGATCTATCGTACAGAATGGAAGCCTTTTTTAAGTTGCCAAACTCCGCAAATAATTCCTAAATAATGCATTTTTCAGACATAAAACTTGTGCAACTTTTTACTATACGGGGGCACTAACTGAAAATGGAGAACTCGGAAAACGGCGAAAAATGTTTCCGTTTTCCTGTTTTTGTTTTCCGTTTTCGGTGACTTCTCAACTCTAAAAACGGATAATTTTCTCCCTTTTCAGGTTTCTCCATTTTCGGTTAGTGCCAATACGGGGTATCTGCAATTAGTGTTCGCATTTGAGAAAAATGGACTGCGTACACTCTGTGTTCTTGGTACAGAGTGAACACACAGTTCACTCTTTACCCAAAAAGTTTGAGAAAATGTAAGATATAGAAAAATACGTTTTAACGTAAATTAATTTACGTTATGAAACGCTGATTTTCAACCGCCTTTAAGCTTTTTTTTTGCCTAAAATTTCTGCGATCACTCTGTACCTATAACACAGAGTGTACGCAATCTTGGCGGATGTATTAATTTGTTCGACTTTTTCTTTTTTTTTCGAGAGGGTCGAAGAAATTAATATCTTGTTCGATCGAACAAGTCCGCCTAAACATGGATTTGTTCGACGTTTTCACAAAAGTGATAAACTTCGTCATAATTAACCCATAATAACGGAAATTATATTTTATTTTACGTTTTAGATATTTTTCATTTAGAATATTTTGTGTTTTTAGTTCAGACTGTCAGTAACATATATTACTCTGAAGATGACGAAAGTCGAAAACTTGGTTCACAAATAAATATATTTTTTACATATGTCTCCCTTGAATATTTCCAGTAAAAATGTGTAATATACGGTATATTATATACCTCCATATCGCCGTCCGTTACGCCAAAATCGAGATTATTAACAATCAATTTGTTCCCACCACCGGAAGAACCGCCACCAGAATTCGCCCTACCGCCCTATAAGAAAAAAAACGGTGAACAGATTAATCGGTTTCAAGCGGGCCCTACCGCATACATATCGTGCTCCCATCTATCTGGCAAGTTTCGATTCTAATTTCAATAGAGATAGATATTAGGGATTGTACATGTCGATTTGGGGTAAAACTAGGGGAGGTGAGGGCTATGATTTGCCAAAGAGAGCAAAATAGCCAAATTTATTTTCGACAAAACTGTTTTTGTCGTTTAAGGGGTAAAGTGTATGCTGCTTGGGGGTGGTTATAGTGTGGTATATTGTATCGAGCAATAATAAGTATAATCAACGCGCAAATATATGATCTTCATCGTACTCTGCCGTTGTTTCACACACAGGCGCGCACGCGCACGCTCGCTCTCACACACACGCACACAAATTTGAAGTCTAAGAATACTGATTTTTCTGTTTTACCCGTCGTGAAGAGAACCCGCCGCCTCCACGTTTATTAACTGCGCCGCGGTCCCCGCTGCGACTTACGCGATCACCGCCACCACGATCATTACGCCCTAAAAATACAATTTAATATGATGCTAGTGAGCTTTATCCATTCCGTCAATGGGGACTCTTCAAGTAGGAACGTTTTGGTGAAAAACTTCTCCGAAACCTTCAAACTGGAAATTCGCTCCAATAGCAACGTTATTTTTGAAATTGGTACATATTTTGTCCATCAATTACACCTTAAAATTACGTTTTTTTCATATTACAGGTGGGGTTGGTTATAAGGTCACGGCGTAAAATATTGACTTGGCCATTTTCTTTTTGTCCTCTTTTCTATGTTTTTTTAACAGAAATCATGTCTTTCTACAAGTGTAAAATAGTTATTTTTCTATAAAATCATGTGTTTTGTTTTTTTTTGGGGCCATTTTTTCCAAGTTTTTTTTAAAGTGTTTAAAAATCTGACTTGACCTCATAAGCACTTGAGAAAAATGGCCCAAAAAAAAATCAAAAGACATGATTTTATAGAAAAATAGAGTAAAAAGACATGATTTCTATTAAAAAAACATAGACAGGGGGACAAAAACTCTGACACAAAGCCCGACAAAAAGCCATCATTTGTCATAATTTAATGAGTAATCATGTAATTATGAGTCATAATGTTAAAAACTCATAACCAGCACCCCCTGTATGAAATACGTAAATGATAATTTATGAATTCTCCCTATTCATATTAANTTTTTTGGCCAGGTAAACGTCTGACCGTCGCCGTCAATAAAATATAGAGTTTTTTTCGAAATTTTGTTATGATCACTCATTGTCAAGGTCCAGAATACTTACAAGACCCCTATTTTTTTTACATTTTAAAATATTTTTCGAGTTCTGCACCTTTTATCTGAAAAAACTCTATATTTTATGGTTGACCGTGATATTCAAAGCATTTTGCCAAAAAAACCAAATCAATCGCGTACAAACTGCAAGAGGAGATAGAGTCTGAAATATTAATTTTCTTCAACTTCACGCCCACGTGGTGGCGCTACGTGGGTGGTTATGGTGTCGAAAATTTTCTCATGCGATACTTCAAACATTTCTACATAAGCGTGCCGAAGAAATTAGTAAAATCAATGGTCAGAAGTCGCTTGTATAGCGTTTTCCCGCGAAGTAAATTTTGTAAACAATGCTATATACCCATCCTTAATATTAGTTTATATCACGGAAAACCTTTATCCTAAAATATCATTATCGACCTCAAAAAACTTAAAAAAATGTGTACCGTATATACTGTATACGAAATAGTGAAATTATGCGTACCTCTATTGTTTCCCCTACGATCGCCGCCCTTTCCGCGCGCGCCGCCTTTGCCGAAGTTTCCCTTAATTTTGTTTTTTGCAATGAAATCGTCTAGTGCCATGTCAGCATTTTCCGAAACCATCTTTTATTTCTTCAGGCCGTACTCTAAAAACACAAATATATGCATTTATCGCAGACAAATAAGATCATGTAAGGAATGTTTCATTCACTCCAAAAATAAAAATCCTGAACAGCTATAAAGTATCGAACATACGTAATGAGAAAATATATATATATATATTATGATAATCGTATCGTTTATTATTGACTAAACCACCTAACCAGTTAAATAAGCAATTCAAAAAGCGTAACTCGCATTTTTTCATTGGTAACTTAAGTGGTTAAGTCGCGTTTATAAATATATATTTGTAATTTAACTGATCATCGTCGATCAGTAATAATAGGCGAGGAAAGAAAAAAGTATTGGAAAATCATGCAAAATCATAGAAAAAAAAGAAGTAGCCGCGACAACTGGTCATGTGATAATATTTGATATGAAACTAAACAGAAGTACACCCAGGGGTCTCTAGATGTGCATGTCTCTCTAGATGTGCATATCTTTCTAGATGTGCACGTTTTTGGGATATCGAAAATGCAACATCTCGAAACTCCTGACNGCGAGGAAAGAAAAAAGTATTGGAAAATCATGCAAAATCATAGAAAAAAAAGAAGTAGCCGCGACAACTGGTCATGTGATAATATTTGATATGAAACTAAACAGGGGTCTCTAGATGTGCCTTTCTCTCTAAATGTGCATATCTCTCTAGATGTGCACGTTTTTGGGAAATCGAAAATGCAACATCTCGAGACTCATATCATATTCTGTACATGGATAGTGGTTGTTAGGTCTAAAAAACTCACTTGACCTTATAACCACTCAAAAAACAAAGGCAAAAAAAAAATTGAACGGCACTAAAAACAAAACTTATTCTCAATGAACTTTAAAGGTTCTCAGATTTTTTTTCAAAACATGACTTTATCAAAGGTTACAACCATCCCTCGCTGTTTTTTCACGGATGAATTATGATACAGTTTGAGTGTGATGAAATTCGAGCGTTTAGTTTGTTTATTGTTATAAAAATGTAAATATCCGCTTATAATCGAGTGAATCTAATACCTTTATTATGGAAAATAGCTTTAAATAGTTTTTGGCGATTTTTTTATTCCGTCACGTTTTCAAGTTGTTCTTTAAAAGGTTCCCCGATATTTCACTGTTTATGCTTTAATTTTATAAAAGCTCGACCACCCGGGAAAACGTAACATTAGAGCAAAATTATGTCATCAGTAAGGCACTATTGAATTTCAAATTTACAAAATTTCCCCAATTAAAAAAAAGTCATCTAATCCTGGGCAAAACTGCGGTAAAACAGGAACGAGGCAGAAAAAAAGGTTGCAAAATACTGACTTTGGTCATTTTTGGGAGGATAAAAGCTAATAGCGCGTGGGCGTCAAAGACCGGGTTTAGGACCCCTTTGCATTCAAAACATTGTGAAGATTGAAATTTTGCGAACAATACCNTTATAGCGGACAAAAACCACAAGCCCCTGTACACGTCTTCGCATCCCTTGAGTTTTTGATGTGACATTTAACCATCTACTGACATTTGCGTCAAAATGAACTTGTGACTTTTGAACTGAGCTGAGAGCGATAATTTTAAGAGTGCCGTTTATTCGGATGTCGTAAATCATAGATTGCATATATTTTTTATTATCTTGATGAATTGAATTTAATTGTTTATTATACAGTAGTTAGTCTACAAAGCTATTGCAAAAGGCACTTACAGCACCAAAATAGATAGATAATGTAGGCAGACAATGCTACAAATGACAATGGTTCGGTGGGGGTTAGATTTTAAATGTAAAAGGGTTCTGTTTTAACAACCAAACATGTTTAAAGCGATATAAATGTACAGTCCCCACCCAAATCAGCGACGAAATATATCTGAAAAGGTTTCGCTTATTCGGGCCACCCAAATCAGAGGCCAAAACCACATGAAATAAAATAAAAGTGGTAATTTTGGACCTTTTTGTTTTGCGAAAAAACGATCATTATTTAGGAGCACAGTATATTTTTTGGTCAAAAAATTTTTACCGAAAATTGCACATGTTCGACTGTTAAAAATGGCCGAAATTTACAATTTTTTTAACTACAAGATTTATTTTAATACCAGGACCAGTTATCGGCAGTGATTACGCAGATGGTTATTTAAGGCTTGTGTGAAACGGGCCTTGCATGGTTAGTGACATTTTAACTATAAAAAGGCTAGTCATGAAAAACGACCGTTTTGGTGTAGTTAATGCAGCTTGAATAATTGCTTATATGATGACTGGAAAGAAAGTGTTAACTCGGATTTAACAGTTGATATTTGGTGCTAATACGCCACCAGGTGCACATAAGTCATGCCGGTGTTATTGGTATAAATCTAAGACCGAATAATGTCTACAGTCCTTATTCCCGATGGGAACCATTTATCTCAATAAGGGCGTTTGCTGACCCAGAATCAAAAAGGACTGAAATAGCCTATTTAAAATAGGAATAAAGGAGTAAATGACAAAAGATGAACTGGTCAAAATTTCGAAAAAAGTACGACCAGTTAGCCATTCGTCATATTAGACTATTAAACAATTCTAACCGTGACCCCATGACAATATAATTGACTGAATCAGTCTAACCTTCAATGGTGGTACGTTTCGAGACACCCATTAAATTTATACAAGGTACCAAATTTGTACTACAAATGGAAGAAATTCGATTTCGACGAATGTAAAACATAATTATTTTAATAATTGCCTATTATAACTTAACGGCCTTGCACCGATTGAACTGGTATAAGTTATACCGTATAACCTTTAAAGACCCAATTCGGCTATGTTTCCCAGTTATGTTTTAGATTCGTCGAAATCGAATTTACTCTATTTGTAGTACAAATTTTGTAACTTGTAAAAATTTAATGGTTGTCTTGAAACGTACCACCATTGAAGGTTAGACTGGTTCAGTCAATTATATTGTCATGAGGTCACGGTTAGAATTATTTTAAAGTCTAATATGAAGAATGGCTAACTGGTCGTACTTTTTTCGAAAGTTTGACCAATTCATCTTTTGCATTTACTTCTTTATTTCTATTTGAAATAGGTTAACTTAAGCTAACTTAACAGTCAACCGGGCTTTTTTGCTCCAAATGTATTTTCCGTACATAAGATGGTACTATACAAGGCTAGTATATACCAATTTCATCCATATTCCGTCATAAAAACACTTTAATAATAGCATGGCAATATTGCGTTGAAATCAGTTGAACTTTTTGATTATTACAGTCACGTATCTCTTTAAGTGCACTTTTTAATTCAGCTTGAACATCAAATTATCTGTACGTCTTTCGCTCTGATAGGAAGGCAAAAAATGGCGCTTCTTTATATTACGAAATGCATTACAGTTGTTAAGTTATCATCAATTTACAGTATATATTCGCATACACAGGGGGTGTATAGTTAAACGACCAAAATTTTAGAGTCATAACAAGTTTTTGCGGACAGTTAACTGCCCTTAATTTCCAGCGAATTGAGTGTTAACTACTAGGGAGAACGTGTGCCAAATCTGCGCAATTTTGATTAATGCAACTTTTTTTTTACCCAAAGTCTTCGAAATTTTCACGATTTGGGTCCTTTTTGTCTTTTCACTCGTACGTCTTTTTTATTGTTCGAAAAATAATTTTTGTAGATGTTTGATTGCAGCTACATCAAAGGTACCCTTATGAGTTAAAACTTTCGCGTTTTTTTATAAACACTCAGTTATAGTATAAGCATCCATTAATGACGGCCTTTATTAAAAAACCGTGATCAATAGTTAAAAAATAATACATGAAGAATTAGATTGCCTATATTGCAGACAGTATGGGAATGTTGTGGTTTTCTGCCAGAAATAATATATCCAAGTACCAAAACTCACTCAACCGGTATAATTTACCACAATGACATTAATATACATACAATTTGGACATAAGTGGCAAAAATATCTGTGACGTTATAACGGCCCAAAACATTGGCCTTATTGCCACAAAAATTTTATGACAAATAATCTGCAAATTTTGGCACTAGCATTTTTTTCCTGATAGGAACATTATAAAAAAAAATAATCAATGTAAAAGTTCAATAAAAGTATAATATAACAATGATTTAGTCTGTTTCTGTACACTAGATAGTTTATAAAAAAATAATGGTCAGAAATAATGTGATGCCGTTACTTGAGAATATCTTGTATTTTTTTATGTCAATCATTAGAAAAAAAAATAACTTAAAGCGAAGAATACGATTACTAATTTTAGATGACTGAAAAATACAAATTTTTTTTCTAAATATTCGCTGAAAGGATATATAAAATATATAACATTCTCGTCATTTAAATTCAAACAAGTTGTGGGCAAATTGGATTGAATTGGCCGATAAGAGAAATTAAACATTTATTAGCCAATCAGCGTCAAATGTTATCATTTTTGAATAAAAAAATAATCACATCAATTAGTTTTTTTTTAATTAAAAAATTCTGTTTGAATTTAAATGGCGAGAACCTTATCATATTATTATTTATTCTTGATGTTGAATACTAGCCCGTTGTGTGATGGTTAAAATACAAACAGAAATACATTTTTAAGTCGTCTAATACTAGATAATCGCCATTTTTAGCATTACGTTTTTTTCTCTAATGAATAAATAATATATTTCGGAACTTTCAAAACAAGCATCTAATTATAGAAGTGGATGTGCGTTTAAATCTAGTAACAACTACTTCGAGGTATTTTTTTATTATTTATTATTTTTTTTTCTTGAACGTGAATAGTTATGAAAAGGTGAAGATCAAAATAGGCATAAACACTGACAAAGCAAAACCGTACCGTATTTGGATCGCGACTTTTATTCGTTGTCCGGAGTCACCGTTTTAGTCTTTGTTTCAGCGAGAAGTTTATCGGAGATCCACGCTCAAACTAAACCAAAATTTATTAAAATTACCTTTCAATTTGTATTAAAGTAACACTAAATGATCGACTACACCCCAGAGTGCTAACTGCATTATTGCACGNAATGGCGAGAACCTTATCATATTATTATTTATTCTTGATGTTGAATACTAGCCCGTTGTGTGATGGTTAAAATACAAACAGAAATACATTTTTAAGTCGTCTAATACTAGATAATCGCCATTTTTAGCATTACGTTTTTTTCTCTAATGAATAAATAATATATTTCGGAACTTTCAAAACAAGCATCTAATTATAGAAGTGGATGTGCGTTTAAATCTAGTAACAACTACTTCGAGGTATTTTTTTATTATTTATTATTTTTTTTCTTGAACGTGAATAGTTATGAAAAGGTGAAGATCAAAATAGGCATAAACACTGACAAAGCAAAACCGTACCGTATTGGGATCGCGACTTATATTCGTTGTCCGGAGTCACCGTTTTAGTCTTTGTTTCAGCGAGAAGTTTATCGGAGATCCACGCTCAAACTAAACCAAAATTTATTAAAATTGACATTAAATTTGTATTAAAGTAACACTAAATGATCGACTACACCCCAGAGTGCTAACTGCATTATTGCACGAATTGCAAAAAAAAAAATCAGTTTTACTTTAATTTGGCTCGCTGATTGGACGCTGATTTTAATTATGGCCACTGATTGGCTACAAAAACATGCTGTCTCGCACGAGACAATTTGCAAGCAAGGCAATTTAACCATTGTAGGTTGGTTAAAAAACGTAAAATTATGTCCGGGATAGCTATTATTTGATAGGTTGAGGAACTCAAAAAATATAATGGAGGAAGCATTTTGCAGTGTTGTCGATTAAAGTCAGAATACATGACATAGCGTACTATAATTATTTGCTAAATTTCTCTAAAATATTATTTACAGCTCGTGTTTCTCAAATTGAAAGGCCGACGGGATATGCCTTTATAATTATAAATTATCATCAAATTTATTGTTTGGTAGTTAATTATCTATAAAATTGTTCACTGCGTTTTTCTATGATATTTTAAATTCAAAAAGAAGTGAACGATTTTAGTCGGGGATCGGAATTCCCGAATCGGGAATCTCAATACTATTTGTTAACAGACATTTTATTTGATTTTTAGGTAACCAAATTAATACCACACAAACTAAACAAAAACACTTGTCTCACCAGATTTTAGATACGGACTTTGCATTTTTACGTTGATTATTATTGTATCCGTGTGACAATTCAGATTAAATTTGAGTTTTAATCATGTAGCCCCCAATTTCTATGCAAAAAAACCTTTATTGAACAGTGTCTAATAAGGTTTTTGCATGAAAATTGTAGCACGTAATTTGTATTTTTATGTCAATATGATCGAAATGAATTGTGCAATACACACTGTATAAGATGTAAAAACGCAAGAAACAAAGATCACCGGCCGCGGACAAGCCGTCGATAAGGATACGATCTTCAAAAGGGCATCACAAAAATAGTTTTATTTTTATTTTCCACAAAATCTTCTCAATGAAGGTGTAAACTGTTTACCAAAAAAAATGTACTTGAAACCTAATGGGACAAGTGTTGTTTTAGGTAGAGGTGTATTTAAGGCATGAACTTGAGGTGATTTTCATGTTATCGATCGCCTGAATTTTCTAAAATTTGGGATTTAAACTTCTTTTCTCGAAACTCTGGTGTATGTGATATACATGGGCCCGATCGGATATACAGTATATCCGATCGGGCCCATGTAACGGCGCTTCATACGGTATGAATAACTACAACTAGAAGTTTAAAACTAGATCCCAGGACAGGATTTTTTTGTAAAAATACCAGTTTTCCCGGTTATTTATAATATTATCTCTAGAAACATATTTGTTTCAAACGCATTTTGTGTTTTGTTTTCTAATCAGTTCCCCATTTCCTTTTGTCTTTGGCTAATGTCTATAAAAAACATTCCTGAAAAGCGATGTAACTTTGAGTTCAGCGGTATGTGAATTATGACAGCCGAAAAAAAAAATCAATTAATCTGTAAAAGTTTGTTGTGCTAATTGATAAGCGTGCGGATAAGCGTGTACTACATTTACCGGTTAATATTTTTTGCCCTTCAAATAGGCTTCTGACTGATGCCGTTTTGGTAATGTTCGAGAGCGTTCTGCTTTCTATTTTTAAATGTTTAAGTTATTGTAGTAATAAAAGTATATTGGGAGCACAGGCTATATTGTATAGCAGCAGTATACTGCTTAAGATGATCCCATTTTTCGTTTTTATGAAACACGTATTTTGAGTTCTGGAAATTTCATTTGCAAATGAATTTTGAATTGATCTTACAAAATGATAGTAAAGATACAGGGGTCTGGTTTTTCCCAAAAAAACATGCTTCACAAAAAATTGACTTGACCTAAGTGCAAGAAAAAAATGACTTGACTTTATAATTATAACATTTTTACCACAAAATATTATTGTTTAAAACAAATTGTAAAGTACAGTCCTTAATTCCATAACGGCCGTTTTCGGTTCTCGAAAAAAGTGGCTGTTATGGGGTAAATGGCCGTTTTTTGAGGAAAAAAGCGGCCGTTATGGAATAAACGGCCGTTTTTGGAGAAAAAAAGCGGCCGTTATGGAAGCGCCGTTATGGAATCAAGGACTGTATAAACAATGTTACCCTCCCCGTACTTGTGTTTAAAAACGGGATCATCTTTAAAAATCTAATCATATGATATATAAAACGTACCGGTTCAGGTTGCGTGGGTGGTTTTGACGGAACTTTTTTGGACAAAACACGAATCCAGTCCAATTGCGCATTTGAATCGGGCGCTAGAACTAAAAGGTCTTTGGCACTACTCATATCAAACGTATGACGACATGGGGGAATTTTATGCCGCTCATTGCTTTCCATGTGAGACTTGTGATATTTTGAATTGCACTTTTGACACTGTAAGGCCGGTGGCGGGTTAAGCATGTTCCATAGGGACTTGTGACACCCTTCCAATTCGCAGTAGGTCGGCGACCTATAGGCTATTGACAGGAACTGGTGGCCACGATTGGCATCTAAAACTTAACGAAATAGTGCTTCGTGTTGTATGTGAGGGTACATTTTAGTCGCTTTTGGGTATTACTCAGCGTGTCACATGAAATCCCGGCATCATTTTTTTGTATTTTTAGGATGTTTTTGAAGCTCACATATATGGTGCAGTTTTACCGATAGATTACGTATTTTAACCAACAAAAAACTGAAACAGAGTTTTGGCGCTAAAGAGCATTATTATTAATCATGTTTTCCGTCGTAGTCAATTGAGAGAATTTATTAACTACGACAGAAACATAATGAATAATAATGATCTTTAGCGCCAAAAAACTTTTCAGTTTTTTTTTGTTGATTCAAATTCGTGATCTACCGGTAAAGCAGCACCATATATGTGAGTTTCAACAACATCATCTTAAAAATACAAAAAAATGATGCCGGGAATTCATGTGAAGCGGGTGTGCCTTCTTCATACTTTGCATTTCAAATTCAACTTCGACCGGTAACACATATGAGAGTGACATTCAGAAAATGTACTTTTTCAAAAAAAACTATACCGATCTAGAAAAAGTGAAAGAAAAAACGCTTGAAATTCATGTGACACGCAGAGTATCACTTTAAGTTCATATTTACTTATCATATTTACATTAGTTTTCTAATTACCTTCAGACTTGTTATGATCTCGGCTTGTCATGCCCTCATTTCCATAGATGATTTGAAACATCCGTGGAATATCGCCGGGTTTAGCGCGAAAGGCATCCGCCGGCGTCACTTTACGCACATGAAATAACTATAAAGATATCATAAAGTTAACTTGTTACATAATCCTCGTTAATTGACCTTATAGCAAGGGAATAGGGGACAATAATTAATTAAAACTAATTGAGGGTAAATTAGCTTCTAATTCTTATGGTCGTTTTCAATTTAGGTGGTGACAAAATATAAATGAAAATCCCTGGAGTATGGTACAAGGTATGATCAAAATTTTTTTTGCAACGGATAGAAAATCTTTGAGCATTTTGAAGCGCTCAAAAAAAAATCCGATATATGACCGGAAGTTGACCATACCTTGTACCATACTCCAGGGATTTTCATTTATATTTTGTCACCACCTAAATTGAAAAGGACCTATACAAATGGGTTGTTTATAAGGTCTTAAGAAAAAAAAAACAGACCTTAAATACATTTTCATAAAAATAACTTAAAAAGACATGATTTTAAAGACTTTGTCCATAAAAGATGCTTTGGATTTCTCAAAAAGACCATACAGTCCCTCACCCAAATAGGTAACAACATCGTTCTGAAAATTTTGTTACCTATTTGGGTACTTGTTACCTATTTGGGTAATTGGGTTTTCTAAGCCTAAAAATGACCTTTTCGATGTTATATAAACATTGTAGTGGCTTGTATGTATCGAGAACGGAAAACCCATTATAGTGTGAGTCATGAATAAAAAAATATTTATTTTTTCTCATAAAAAAGTCTTGACATAAAAGAATTGTTACCTATTTGGCTAGTTTAACTTTGAAAAAAAAGTTGTTACCTATTAGGGTAATTACGTCATTTGTTACTTATTTGGGTGTTACCTATTTGGGTGAGGGACTGTATGACCTTATAACGGGGCAAATCTCAGACCTTATAACCAACCTCCTGTAAGAATATTCCTTTGTATATTTATATACAATCATACCTTGTCGAGGTCAATAATCATCTTCGGCTGGTGAGTCTTGTGCTCTGATTGGCCAGCATAGAAAAAAAGTTTGGTTTCTGACAAAACGACGTACGTCTTAACCCAGCCGCCGCGATCACGTCGATCGCCAATGCCCTTAGCCGACGGTATTTCAAGCCATCCCTCTCGAGGTCCAATTTTCGCCTGTGGGTTTTGTACCAGGGCTATATTTTGAACGGAGCTGGTTAAGGCCGCATCCTGCAATTGCTGCTTGAGTGATTCAAGCTCCATGGACTTTGATTGCAATTCCATGTCTTTTTCTTGAATCAGCTGCGTTTCCTGATTGATAACGTCCTTTAACTCCTCGATTTCCTCCTCCTTATTTCGCAACATGACATTGTGCTCGCGTTTTTGCTCGTTCATTGTGACTTCCAGCTCTTTCAAGCGCCGTTCCGACTTTTTCAAGTCTTCCTACAATAATCAATATTACGAGCTGGAAACATTTCAACTATAAAACTAAGGTTACGTAAATGAGATAATCAAATTCGGTACATTCATGTGGGTGGTTTTTATTTTTAGGGAAAACGGGGCGACACCTGGTGGCCAGTACGCTCACGGTATAGGACTTTTTTCTACCGATAGAAAACAAAATAGCGCGTGGATTCTTTTCCGGTTATCAAACCGGATGAATAGAAAAAANATTTTTTCCGAAATTATTTTATGGTGGGGTCAAATTACAATTTTATGGTGGGGTCAAAATTGTAATTTGACCCCTGTAAGGTGTCAAATGGTAACTTGCTTGAAATGGGCCGTTATGGTACTCATTCGATCGTATTTTTACGGCGATCACATATACGCTCTTTGAAAACCATATCAACATTTTCGTTTTTAACATAATTTTGTGTTGTGAGCGCCCAGCATACCAGTAGGTGGTAACTGACTGTACATATTTCTGTGTAATCATTTGCAAAAAAACATAATATTTTCCTGAAACAGGTAGGCCCGACCATAAAAACTAAAACAAGCCTCACAATAAAAGCTGGAGCTGTCTTGCCAAAGAAAAAAAACATAAATCATATCAATCATATTTGTATTTACCCTTAGCATTTTACGGCTTTGTCCAACTTTATCATCATTCATTTGATTCTTCTTACTCGTCATAACTTGTACAAGTTTATTAACGCTTTGTTTTTTGAGTATAATTTGTTCATTTAACTTTTGCTCTAATATTTGTTTGTCTTCGACCCATTCCTCTTTTTCGCGTTGCCATCTTTGATGAATTTCTTAATTAAAAATAAATGTCTTATTTAATTATATTATTTTGTATGGGTTTCTACTTTACGAACATATCATTTGGTTTTTAATCAATTTGCTAAAGCTAATTTCTCCCTGACGATGCCCTAAATTGAAAAAAAAAATCACCGCGAGTGTTCAATAAATCAATTTTGCACTTTGACCGGTTATTTTCGGTATTTCTCATCGGTCCCAAAAAACTCAAATATTTTTCTTTGGGCTGCCAAAAACCTAGTTAAAATTTTAATTGTGCCATCACCTTAATTTTAAGGTTTTTGTCCATTTTTTTGCAGCCCATAGAAAAATATTTGAAATTTTTTGGATGGATGAGAAATACCGAAAATAACCGGTCAAAGTGCAACATTGATTTATTGAACACCGCGCGGTAATTTTTTTTTCGTCAGGAGAAGTTTTTAGGAAAATATTTTAGCGCCTATAACAATATTTAGAAGCCCAGGCCCATAATCGGGTTGTTAATAACGTACCATTTAGTTCCTTGCGAAGGTTTTTATTTTCGGCGTCAATCTCTTCATATGAATCGTTTGCTGTTTCGGAGATTTTTTATCATTAAAATAGATAATAATTTCAAACATAAAACATAATAAAATTCCACCAAAAGTCAAATTTTGCTTACCCCAATATACGAAAAAAATATCTACATATTTGTCTTTTTAGTTTTCTAAAAAATCCCATGTCATTAAAAATGGCATCCTCGAGGGTTTTCTTCTCAATGAGCAGTTTATTTAACTGATCTCGGTGATGATCGCCGACGTTGTCCTTGTCGTTGTGCAGTCGGTCGATTTCATCATCGTACCACCTTTGTTTTTCGTCGAGTTTTTTAATGTGATCCCGATGAAGGCGCGCTTTCTCCTGCTCGAGTTGAACAATTCGAGACTCGAGATTTTCGTTTTTGGCCCTTTCATCTTCAATTTCATCTTTTGTTTCTCGTACTTGCGACTGAAAAGGGGATATGTTTACTTTCGGGTACCTTACTCGATTTGTACCCCAAACCGTAAGATATCAGATATTGATAAAATTGAACACGGTACAGTAGCGTCAGTACTTACTGTTGGGTGGGGGTCTTAAACGTAAAAACACATGTGCACCGATTAAATTGGAATCATGTATTTTTGGTCGAAAGGGCAAAATGCATTATTCAGAAATTGTCGAAAATTTGGGTCGAAGTCTGACTTATTCCGTTTACACTTTCGACCAGACAAATATTGAGTTATAGAAATATATCAATATTTGTCTAGTCGAAAGTGTAAACGGAATAAGTCAGACTTCGACGCAAATTTTCGACCAATTCTGACTTATGCATTTTGACCTTTCGATCAAAAATACATGACACCAATTTAGTCGATGCCGCTGTCACTATTGTTATCAAATGATAACCCAATCGCGAAATGGTACCGACCTTGTATAGATTTTGAAAGTAGACGGAGGTTTCGTGTTGATCATGAAGTTCTTCGAGTTGACGTGTTAAATTGAGATTTTTTTGGTTTGCCTGTTCAAGCTTTTCGGTATTGTTTCGTATTTCTTCTTCATAGTATTCTAAAAAAATAGAATGGTATTCAGGGTCTTCGACAACATAAGCATTTGAGAGAACAAACCTATTTTTAAAAATCCGGATTTCATTTTGTTATCTTGATCGTGCTGTAGTTTTTCGAGTTTTGATTTTAGAAGATGATTGTCGCGGGACATGGTGTCGGTCTTGGTGTCACGATCCCGTTGTTTTTCAAATAAGGCCTTGATTTCCCCATCAAGACGCTGTACATGTTCCTATAAAAAGGGTTTAAAGAGGCAAATTCGATGTTTTCTAACAACTTTGGTTTGATAACTTTGAAGACTTTAGCTAATAGGTATAGCGGGCCATAAAGTACAGGGGGTAGTCTTATTTTTTACACCCGACTCTGGGATAATTTGAAAAAGTCCAATTCTGTGTCTTTACTGATAAAACGAGACTTTGAGTAAACATCGCAAAGCGTCTCGGAATTGGGCTACCCCTGTAAATGGAAATAATATTTTCCCTCGACACGGTTTCATCTTCATCCAAGGAACTTAAGTTGGTAAACCGAGTTCTGCAGCCCGTTTAAATCATGCAAATATCTCGAAAACCGGTAATTTATTACTTTAACCGGCTGTAGAAACCGGTAAGAATATTCATTTCATTTACGGTATGGCCGACTATAAAGCAAGAGTGTTTGTCCCCGTCAAAAAANAAAAAAGTCGTCAATTTGGATAGGGGTCTCTCGATGTGCACTTTCAATTTCCGAAAGGCGTGCACACCGATAGACCTACGCACATCGAGAGAGCTTTGTACACGGACAGACCCCTGAGCGTACATGATTTTTAAATTTTAAGAACCTCTTTAAGTTTGCAATCAAATTCAGCTTTGGCAACTTTGTCCTCGAGTGATCGATTCTGCTCCTTCATCTGTTGTAGCTCTTCTTCGAGACTCATGCGTCGCCGGGATGCCTCAGTATCGGCACGTTCTTGGTGCATTTTAGCCGACACGGTTGTATCCCGCGCTGCCTTAAGTTCATTTTGCAACTCTGCAGTCTTTCGCTTCACATTTTGGCTATCTCGTTCCGAAGCCTATCAAAAATATATTTTAAGACAAATTTATTTATTTTGTTGTGTTTGGTATTTGCTCAAGTAAAAGCCAATCACAGCGTGGTGTGGGGATTACGTAATTACCCACCATTTTCTATTACAATGAACGTGTCCAATTAGAGGCTTGTCATGTTGATTCTATAAATTTGTGTACCTGTTTTTGACGGGTAATTGTATCAACCTCTGAGCGCAGCCGTTTAATCTCCCGATCGGACTCGTCCTTAATCGTATTGAGATTCTCATTGAGTCGTTTATTCTCGGCCTCAAGCTGCACATATTCGAGGTCTTTATTGGATCGGGCTGACGACTCTTGCTCTTGTGATTTTGAGAGTTCTTCCTTTGTTTTGATTAGCTCGGTCTGGGTTTGTTTGAGTTTATTATTCGCATCGCGCACCTGATTCTCCAAATCCGACTTGCTAAACTTATGTTGTTGGATTTCTTTGCGGTGGGCGGCCTGGCTGTCCAATGCGTTTTTGATTTTTTCCTCTTTATCTTCCAGTTCCCGCGTAAGGATTTTTATACGTTCTTGGTCGCGGCGGCGAGATTGCGTTTCTTCCGATAACTAATTTTTGTCTCATTAATAAGATGCATACCAGGAAAATTTGACAAATATGTAACCAGCCGATTTAAAAAAATAAAGTAAAAGTATTTATTTATATGTAATCAAAGACGGCGAAGCAGATAATCGCGTTTAAAAATTAAAATTTTGTCAAATTAACTGACAAATTGGCCCAAAATCGCGAAAATACCGTTTTTTTTAGTTTCTCAATTTTGACTGTGAAAAAGATGCAATTTTGACTCGTGATTTTTATTTTTCTTGTTTAGCGTCATATCAAGACAATTCCTTGCATATTTTTTTTCACATCCAAAATTGGGAAATTATTTGAGTTTCACGCAAATTACTCACGGACCCGTTGACGAACGCGAGTGAGGTACGCATTTTTCGAACGAACAATGAATAATAATAAAAATAACTATTTCAAATTAAAGTTCGTTAATCTTCCCACAAACTGCGCCACAAAAAGGCACGCAAAAATTCAAATCAATGCTCAACACATATCAATGATTAAAACACTATTTAAACAATTAAATGCAAAAGTTACAAAAACCGATCACGAGTTTTAGGCCACATTTTGAAATAACGTCAAATGGGAATGGATAATTTGTATTGATATATTAATTTTTAAAAATTATGGTTTCAACATCGCCTACGATACAAATAAAGAATAATTTCCTAAAACATATTTCTCACCTTTGCTTTGAGTTGGGAGATATCGGAATCGTAAGAGATCATTTTTTTGTTGAACTCTTCATTATTGCGCAGGGCGTCATTGCTCTTGAGCTCGAGTTTGCGTTTCTCCTGTTCGAGCCGTCCAATCCGCGTCTCGCAATCGGCTCGAAGTCGTTTCTCCTGCTCGAGGGCGTCCTGAATTGAGTGAACCTTTTTTGAATCACGCTCGTAACCCCGAATGCGCTCTTCCAGCTCTTTAATCTTTTTCTGTGAGTCAGCGGATGGCTGCTGAGGGTTAATTGCCGGCTTGGGCGTCGAGGGTGTCGAGGGTTGTTCTTTTGTTTGTTGAATCCAATCGGGCTAAAATGAGATTTAGATACACCATCGTTAAAAATAACTATTGACTTCAAACAGCCTACAGGGGGGGTCTGGCTTAAGGTCAAGCCCCAAAAAATGACTTGACCTTAGTGCACTCCAAAAAAAAATGACTTGACCTTAGTGCAAGAAAAAAGTCCAAAAAGATATGATTTCTATAAAAAAATTATTACCCGTGTTTTACCCGTGTCGTTCTAAACGTATATGTCGAGTTCTAAATTTTAACCCAAAAAAANAAAAAAAGTGAAAAAAAGACATGATTTTTCTTGAAAAAAATGACTTGACCTTAGTGCAAAAAGATGACTTGGCCTTATAACGGTCACACCTTGTGACCTTATAACCAGACCCCCCTGTAACTTGCAATTTCTTAAAAACCTTATGGGAGAAGGTAAAGCCGACAAATGGCAAATGGTTGCCGGCATAGGCACGCGGCGTTTGAAATGATTCGGTGTCGTTTTGATTTTCGGGAATGTCGTCAAAGTTGGCCGTATCGGCATCATTTCGGAGTTCGGGATTGAAGGGGGCCAC
>SCLG01000393.1:63971-82634 GCA_004367875.1 Oikopleura albicans
GTGCATTCTGTAGACGTTGGATAACCTGCTCATATCGGTTCAGAAACGCTTTCACATTTTGATTATTTTTAATCTGTGGCGAATTTAGATCGGTATAGAGAGCGATAACACAGTCCATGAGCATGTCTGTATTCAGCTTCTCGCCCGGATCATAGAGCATGGCCCTAAGGCCCTCGGCCCGATTGATTTGCTCCGTACTCATGATATGATCATGATATAATACTTTTCGTCTACAATTGTTCTAGGTCTGAAAATAATAATATATAAATATGGGAGTGGAACCGAGTAATGGTCTAAAAGCAGAAAAAACGTGATTTTATCAGTTTTTCGCGGTAAACTTTCAAACGGTTGACAGTAGATACTTTTAAGGTTCACCATTGGATGAGCCATAGTTGGTTACTCATATATATCTAAAAATCAATCCTTTTGAAATACTTTTGAAAAATCGGGTCAAAATCTCAATAACATGATATAATACTTTTGGTCTAGGTCTGAAAATAATAATAATAATATATTGTTTTGTATTTTTCACGTATCAAAATAACGCCATATAAATACGACATAAAGAAATATAATAAAGTTTTATTTACATAAAAGAATCGTAAAACATTTATGAACTTGCCACATTTGACTTAAGCCAATAAATAAATTGAAACTTTTTTTTAAATGAGCAAAAAATATACGAACTACGATTTCGCGTCAAATAAGAAAAAAACGAATCTTTCATAGTTTGGCATTTGGGAATAATTTTCCTTTAGGAATATTTTGAATTTTTGCATTCGTCCAAAGTTTCTCCGCAGTTATTTTTTTTTCATTTCTGCCTGAATTTGTCTAGCAGACCTACATTTGCTGGTAGTATTTTTTTTTTGCTGAGACCACGAATGATAGTTGTTGAGTAAATATTTTTTAGTAATATATTTTTTCGTAAAAAACAAAACTAGCGCTGCAGATTTCTAGAGCTCACCAAATGGACCCGTGTTAAAGTGGATAAATGTCTAGAATCTAGATAAAATAAACGTTAGCTGAAGTTAGTATATTGGCCTTTTTACATGCTCTAGAAATCGCTACACGAAACAAAAAACTCCTTCAAAGTTCGAAATTTAGGCTCTCAACAGGCTCTACAAATATTCAAATTGCAATACAGTACTTGCAGACTGTATTTCTAGAGCACGTAAAAAGGCCAATATACTAACTTCAGCTAACGTTTATTTTATCTAGATTCTAGACATTTATCCGATTTTACACGCCATGACTGTCAACAGCGACGTTTTTGCAAACAATATTTCCACCAATGGACAAATAACGCTGTTTCTGAAAATCAAAAACGTCCTATTGGGCGTAAATACTGTAGTAACGTATATTATTCAATTTTGTTAAAAAAATTCTTCTCAAGAACCGCCAATTTTACCGCAAACTTGATTAAATTCTTCTCTAATTGGTACCAATAATAAAATTAACTTTTTACAGTGGCCAAAAGGACTATAAATATATTTTTTTTAAATTATAATAATAAAAGGGAAATTCGAACCCTAGTNTCTTTTCTCCGAAAACACGATTTTTCGGAAATTTCGATCTTAAAATCGTGATTCTGAATTTACCCATATACTTTTTTAATTGTTTTCACTTGCATGTTGTTAAATGACGTCTAGTGCATAATTGGCAATACAAATCTCAAAGGCACATATCAGAAAATTCTAGAAAATCGCGAAAATGTGAAAAAATACGAATTTTTGACTTTTTCCATGTCATTTTTGCCAATTTTTTTTCATCGTGAGTATAGGTAAAGTATATATATTCGTGATCAGTGAATTGAGCTCTATCGTTTGGGCCCACTTTTGAAAAACCGTAAAAAAAATTCGGAAAAAAAATTGGGGGTCCAAAAATTTTTTTCAAAATTTTTCGAAAAAAAATTTTTTTTTCAAAAACTTGTGAAAAATTATACAAAACGTATAATCTGATTTTTTAAATATCATATGGGATACCTGTTTTCCTGACGACCTGACTCACCCTACCTAGTATTAATAGTTAAAAATAAGATTGGCCATAAAATCAGTAGTAAAACTTTATATATTTTTTTTTATCAATTCTCTGTGGTGTGATTATTTTACAAATTCCAGAAGTATTTTATGTATAGTCTGTTAATGTCTGCTTTCTATTAATCAATAACATGGGTGTTGGATTTCTTCAACGCCTGAAATATGATTGGCTGTTCGGATTCATTCATTTTACGCAAGCGTCAAGTGTATTCCGATTCATTCACATTTTACGTATTTTCTTTTCACACATACGAAAAAAATTGAGAGCTAACGCTGGACAATTTGGACAATATATATATATATTACTACACCGGCTAAGCCGTTATGTTTCACTTTTTCCCGCTCGTACTTTTTTTGAGAATTGTTTTCGCGCTTTTTTTTCTTTTTTTGAGAATTTTTTCCCTCTCACTTTTTTGAAAATTTTGTTGCAGCCGGTGTATACTTATTTTTATGTCAATAGTTGCTATGTAAGGGCCGTTTTTCACAAGTTCACCCTTTGAAGAAATGAAGTGCAGTCCTTACTTCCAATACAGGCCCGTGCGCCAAAAATAACATTCAAAATAAGAAAACGTTCCCCTGGGCCGCTTTCCTGTCGCCAATTAACGCAAAATAGTTTTAGAGGTCCTTTAGAACAACAAAATAACAAATTTCGAACACCCGTAAATTTTCCTGAACAAATGCACAACTTGGCAGTCATGCACAACTAGAGAGTCAATATTGTGGACTCCACAAGTAGGAGGTCGGTATTGTGATAGATTTAGGGATTCTTGGAACGAAACAATATACATTCCCTGCTCCCAAATCATTACGTCATAACCCCAAAACGTTACATTTGTTGAATCGGAAGTTGTAACGATTTGGGAGCCAGGACTGTAATAGGTCAATTGAACCAGGGCTCGGCACAATTTATTTTTTTTTTGGCTCGGCTCGGCTCGCTCTAGGTCTTTTTGAATTTAATTGGTCGAGGCAGGCAAACGGACTTCATGAATGCGGGATTTTTTTTAATTTTTGACTGATTTGTTTTTCGTTTTTTTGCGTAGGAAAAACAAAATCATAAAATATTACAAAAACATGACGGAATATTACATTTCCGCCTCATAATTTCGTGCAAAATAAGTACGCGGAGTGTATATGAAGCTTTGTTTGGTACACTTTCGCTTTTAATTTTGAGACTAGATTTTGGTTTTGGCTCGNCAGACTGTATTTCTAGAGCACGTAAAAAGGCCAATATACTAACTTCAGCTAACGTTTATTTTATCTAGATTCTAGACATTTATCCGATTTTACACGCCATGACTGTCAACAGCGACGTTTTTGCAAACAATATTTCCACCAATGGACAAATAACGCTGTTTCTGAAAATCAAAAACGTCCTATTGGGCGTAAATACTGTAGTAACGTATATTATTCAATTTTGTTAAAAAAATTCTTCTCAAGAACCGCCAATTTTACCGCAAACTTGATTAAATTCTTCTCTAATTGGTACCAATAATAAAATTAACTTTTTACAGTGGCCAAAAGGACTATAAATATATTTTTTTTAAATTATAATAATAAAAGGGAAATTCGAACCCTAGTATTAATAGTTAAAAATAAGATTGGCCATAAAATCAGTAGTAAAACTTTATATCTTTTTTATCAATTCTCTATTTTCCAAATTCCAGAAGTATTTTATGTATAGTCTGTTAATGTCTGCTTTCTATTAATCAATAACATGGGTGTTGGATTTCGTCAACGCCTGAAATATGATTGGCTGTTTGGATTCATTCATTTTACGCAAGCGTCAAGTTAATTCCGATTCATTCACATTTTACGTATTTTCTTTTCACACATACGACAAACTTGAGAGGTAACGCTGGACAATTTGGACAATATATATATTACTACAGCGGCTAAGCCGTTATGTTTCACTACCCGCTCGCACTTTTTTGAGAATTGTTTTCGCGTTTTTTTTGAGAATTTTTTCCCCCTCACTTTTTTGAAAATTTTATTGCAGCCGGTGTATACAGTCGTTGATTCCATAAGGGGCGTTTCCATAACGACCACTTTTTTCCTTCAAAAACGGCCGTTTATTTCATAACGCCCGCTTTCTTCCTCAAAAAACGGCCGTTCACCCCATAACGGCCGCTTTTTTCGAGAACCGAAAACGGCCGTTATGGAATTAAGGACTGTACTTATTTTTATGTTAATGGTTGCTACGTAAGGGCTCTTTTTTACAAGTTCACCCTTTGAATAAATGAAGTGCAGTCCTTACTTCCAATACAGACGTTTTGATTCTCGAAAATAGCGTCCGTATTGGTATAGACAGTATATATAGGGCCTTGATTCTAGGCCTTGGAGCTCCAATGGAATGACTTGATCTAAAGTACAGTCCTTAACCATTTGTCGGACGTATACTGTAGTTACTTGTAGCAAAATTTGACTCCGTTTTCAGAGGAGTCGCGAAGGGGGGGGGGGGGGGGGGGGGGGTTGGGTTAAACCAACTTGGTTTTGAAATAAAGAAGACTAGTAGGCCATTTTAAAACTCCCGTGCGCCAAAAATAACATTCAAAATAAGAAAACGTTCCCCTGGGGCGCTTTCCTGTCGAATAGCAAATTCAACAATTTCGAACACTCGTAAATTTTCCTGAACAAATGCACAATTTGGCAGTCATGCACAACTAGAGAGTCCACATTGTGGACTCCACAAGTAGGAGGTCGGGACTGTGATAGATTTAGGGATTCTTGGAACGAAACAATATAAATTCCCTGCTCCCAAATCATTACGTCATAAGTTATGACGTCATAAGTTATCATTGGGTTGTGGAGTTCTGGCCGCAAAACCCAGTAGTGGTGGAAAAATACAAATTGCTCTCTAGCGGCAACATGTGTTGTATTAGAAATTTTTAAGTCATTTTTTTGGATTTCTCGGGTCATAGTTGTCCCGTATATGAAGTTTCATCAACTTCTGAGGTATATTTAAAGATTTCAATTTCCCGGAACCTATCCTAGTTATGACTCATAACCCCAAAACGTTACATTTTTGAATCGGAGTTGTAACGATTTGGGAGCCAGGACTGTAATAGGTCAATTAAACAAATAGGTAATCTCGTGATTCTTTCTAAAAAAGTGCATAACTTGGCAGTAATGCACAACTCGAGGGTGCGCAAATAAAATGTAGAATGTCGGGAGGGTCTTGTTATAATTCATGAAAAATAATCGTTGATAAATTTGCTTGTTGCACACACAAATAACCGGTAATATTGAACTTTTATTTCGTTTGTGAGAAAAACAGTTTCACAAATTTTCGCAGTAAAATCAATTGGAAAAGCGGCCATCACGAATTTGTTGGTCAATCGGTATTGTAAAACTTGATGATGGAAGCATTGGCTGTGGAAGAAGAATAACATTGCTTCCGGGGTACCATTGTGGTTGAAGACCGAGCTACAAAAATTGTAAGGTTAAAAAAACTAGCGAAAATTTATTGCCAACCATTTAACCGCCTGGTCACACCAAACTGAGCGCGTATTACCTGGATATATTCATGAAAAAGTTTTTTTTTTAGTTTTATTTGAAAAAACTGGTGGTTATAAATTGCTTTGTTCATACATGTAACTACAATCCTTAATACCATAACGGCCGTTTTCGGTTCTTGAAAAAACGGCCGTTATGAGGTAAACGGCCGTTTTTTGAGGTAAAAAGCGGCCGTTATGGCATAAATGGCCGTTTTTGGAGGAAAAAAAGCGGCCGTTATGGGATAAACGGCCGTTATGGAAGCGCCTCTTATGGAATCAAGGACTGTAGTTTAAACTCTGACCAGTACCTGGTGTGTAACGAGCTGTTGTTTTTTAGGTGGCATTGGTGTAAGGGGTGCTGGATCGGCCTTGACTTTAACTTCCAACTTAAACGTAAAGTTCTTGAGCGATGGAACATCCTGTTGTGCTAAAATCACAATATTACTTTTGTAGTTTATAATGCTTATTAACAATGATCAGCGTAATAGTCAAGCTGATTTGCAAACTTTTAATGCAAATCACGACACATAATTCGCTTTTTCGCTAAACTTCGTATTTTTTATTGAAATTTTTTGAAGTTCAGTTGAGTACTGTGGGTGGTATTGATTCATTTTAGATTTCATTACATGTAAATGTGCACTCTTGTCATTGGAAAGTTTGGCCGAAAAAATGAAATCAATACCACCTAAACTGTTCATGTAATTGACGAATCAATTTTTGTTTTTTTGTCAAGTTTAAGCCGTCGTAGGGGATCGGTGCCGAAAATTATGACAACTAAAATGAAACAATCTTAAATTAGAATCTTTGCTTGAAAGTACAAGACATANAACTCACCTAAAATATCAGCAAGTGCTTCACTATCTTCCACGACGACCATTTGATTGTTTATTTGCAAAAGTAGTTTGTTGCATTGTAGTTGTTGTTGTTGTTTGATTGGGGACAATTCTTCGGCCGGTTGCTGTTTGATGAACATTTGATTGACGGCCTGCTCGGTTTTAATGTTATTGGTTGAAGTGGCGTCATGCTGAAGTAGCATGCCCTCGCGTTCGTCATCACTCGTCATTACTTTGGTGGTTTTCAAAATAAAATAAAACACGTTTTGTCGACCACTCCAAATAGGGTGTTCAGTCACAGGCCAACTTATTTTTTCCCTCCAGAAGAAGGTCTAAAGATCAGACTCAGTCCATCGTTTTTGACTGTTTTAAGCCTAATCGGACATCACAAAAGGTCCCGTGGAACCGGTGAAGGGTACTTTCGCGACCATTCTTGGTCGCGAAAAAACCTGTTTATAACTACTTTTGGACCACACAATTTCGGCGCGAAAAAAAAACTGTTTATGAGTACTTTTGGACCACACCATTTGGTCGCGAATTGTTGTTCAAAATATGGTTTCGCGACCATTTTTTTCTACTTAACAACAGTGGTCGCGAAACCTCACCCAAAACACTATTTGCCGACCATGTGGTCGCGAAACCATATTTTGAACAACAATTTGCGCTCAAATGGTGTGGTCGCGAAAGTACTCATAAACGGGTTTTATTCGCGACCACAAATGGTCGCTTGCTTTGCAAAAGACGTTTCTTGCTTGTTTTGCAAAGGTCGAAAAAAGTATTTTTGTTTTATTATGGAAACCACCTTTGGTTAACACAATGCTTTGGTCGCTTGTCGTCATTGTCGTATCATAAGTACTCGTTTGAATTACGGGAATCGAATAAGGCATGCTGCTACTCATCGAAGGGTATATTGCCGACGAGCCATAAGTACTCAACCCCTGCTGCATTGGCATGGTTTGTTGTGGTATAATTGGTGCCTAAAAAATCCAATTTTTATACGAACTAAATGGAAGCACAGTATCTGGAACAAAAGTTAAGGCGCCAGAGAGCATTTTTTCATGTCTTCTGGTTTCCAGTAATGCTCTCTAGCGGTTAAAGGAGAATGAAACGGAGTGGGGTACATAAATGGTCGCGAAAAAACCCGTTTATGAGTACTTTCGCGACCACAGCATTTGGTCGCGAATCCTTGTTCAAAAGATGGTTTCGCGACCACATGGTCGCGAAAGTGCGTTTTGGGTGAGGTTTCGCAACCGACAACTTTCAAACAACGATTCGCGACCAAATGGTATGGTCGCGAAAGTACTCATAAACGGGTTTTTCATAAAGTACCCTTCACCGAATGATACGGGATGGGCAAATCTCCTTTTTTTTCTTTAAAATAGTCTTAATACGTGGGTTGAAGTTGAAAACGTGACGGGAATGGGCGCAGGGCACTCTATTCTCGGACATAAGCGATTTGTGTACAGTATACACCAATATATTACGGCATTTAAGTCATTTACTAATCGAAGCATAACTACTGAGCGCGGTGGTGAATGACGACCGTTTGTTGGTTGGTATACTCGGCGCCTAAATAATCACAATCAATGGACCGATCCCATTCAATCAACTTGTGAGCTCACACAAAGCTTTTCATTTTTTTTTGTACAAAGACAACAAAGGCAGACTTGAACTACTCTAAAGCAGAAAAGTCAATGAAGACAAAGGCGCGCCTTAATAAACAAGGAATTGTCTTTTCGTAATCACTCTACTGTTGCAAAAGAGTGCTCCGGAAAAAAAGTTACTTGAAAGTTAAAACCGAAATCTTTCGAAATTACTGTTTGTACAAGACCCGTCACGTCAGGGGTCCACTCCTGGCGCCAACGAGCTAACAAGGACGTGTCTAATTATTCCAACTATGGTTAAACGTTAGACTCAAAAGGCATATATATGCTATAGCAATCATGTAAATGAGCGATATAATTGTGTATGTTCCTTTTTTGATTATCTTAGTATGTTTTCAAAATTTTCAGAAGAAAATTTATTTACAGACTTAAAAAATGCGGAATCAGTTCGAAAAGTGTTGGCAAGATTTTTATTAGCTTCAAAAAGTTTATTTTTTGTACAACAGTGAATTACGATCCGCAGTTAAAATTTTAGCTTGTTCTACTCAGCGTCTCACATGAATTCACAGCGTTTTTTTCATTTTCTATTTTCTAGATGGGGGGGGGGCTAAACTTTTTCGCATGGTTATTATCTGTATGACAAAATGTGGCAACGTTAATTAAAAAAAATATTCAAATAGATAATTTATCATAAGTAATAATTACAGGGGAGCGCCAAGTAAGGGTAGGAACGCTAAGTAAGGGTAGGTAGGCGCCAAGTAAGGGTAGGTTTCATTTCACGAAAAATTTCGCTGCCAAGTATGAGAACGCCAATTAAAGGAAGATAAGGGTATTTAATTAAAACTTTTTTTTGTTCTATATGATTATTTGTGTACTTTAAATATATTTTTAATAAAATTATAGAATTAACGTGTCAGCCTTATACCAAAATAAGACAAAATTGGTAAAAGTGACAACGCCAAGTAAGGGTAGGTTTTGAAAAACACGAAACCTACCCTTAATTTAGTACACAAAAATCTAATCATTGACAACAAAAGTTATTGCGCAATCTGCATCATTATGTCTTCAGAAAACTTTTCGACATTTGCAATTAAAGGTTAATTTTTTTTTCATACCGTATTTTTTTTAGATTTCAAATGGTTTATAATAAAGGGTACTTCATAAGTAAAAGTAATGTAATTCAAAACCTACAATAGAGGTTTATCTCATTGTCAAATGTGTTCCATTTTTTTTTGTTCCACGTCACAAAGAAATTTTTTAACAATTCGAGTCGATGGATGATCAAAGTAAACTCTTGTCATATTAGCCAGGTCCGAACAATTGGTAATATCTAGCTCATTGTTCATTGTACTTGTTTTACGTGAATAATGTACCATCAATACAACGACAGAAAAGTAAGAATGTCTTTTGTTGCCCCTCGAATGGGAAAGTTCATTCAATTATTTTTTTTACGAAAATAAATTTCTATAGAATTAAATGAATTTTGAATTCATTTTCAAATTTAGTAGTTCCGAATCGAATTACTGGAATATCTAAGAATGCTGTGGTAGTTTTAGCTTCCGTCATTCTTTGTATCGAACTCCTGTTATTTTTATTTCATACAGTGGTTACTCCTTTTTCGGACGTTTTGGGTTCTAAAAAATAACGTCCGTAAGAGGCGCACCGTCCGATTAATAGGCGCGTCCCAAAATGGTGTACTCCATACTAAAATTATTAAACACAACAGAAACCAAAAAAGAGAAGCTGAATTTAAAATTAAATTATAACCCCTGATGACCTCAACTGACCTCAAAATTATTTTAGTAATTTTAACTTTGGCTAAGAAAATGCATATGAAATAGATTATGAAAAAGATAACTGTGTAAATATAAGTTATAAATATATAATTTATAAGACAGATTTACTTTAAAAACACTACATGAGAAAGACCCAATTTTAACTTATGTAAAAATATCTTTTAATTAAATACCTGCACAGGTTTCTGGTAGGGTGATTGATCTGTTTTGTTCGGTTCTACACATCCGTTGCAATTGAACTTAGTTTAGTATTTTAAGGTCAGTTTTTAAAATTGAGTATTGGCCATGTCTACTAATTCCAATTAGTCCCCGAATTCGGAAATAGAAGGAAATTTTATTCCAAAAAAGTTCTATAAGTTTCTCATCAATTGTACTAGTAATCTTGTTTGTATGCGTTTTTTACGACTCTGTTATCTGTTTTCCATATCTTTCTAAACCAACTGCTCATTATTGTTAAAACATGCATTTATGATTGCTTTCAAGGTCAAGTTGTTGTGTAAATTAAATATCCTAAACATGCGTTAAAAGCTAAAAACAAAGAAAAAAACGCGAATTACTCTCAATATGGACGCTTTCTTCCAATACGGACGCTTTTTGTGAAAAAATTAACCCAATACGGACGTTATTTTCGAAAATCAAAAACGTTCGTATTGGAAGTAAGGACTGTACAGGGGGGTCGCCAAATAAGGGCCCCTCAAATAAGGGTCGCCATCGCCAAATAAGGGTCAAAGTCGCCAAATAAGGGTCTCTTTTTTTCGAAAAAAAAAATATTGCGCCAAATAAGGGTCGGTTGGACCTCAAATACGGGTCGGTTTTATAAAAAATCTCAAATACGAGTCGCTTTTTTCCTGAAAAAAAAATTTTGCGCCAAATAAGGGTCGGAAATTTGTCAAAATGACAANATTAAAATTTCTAAACATACGTTTAAAGCTAAGAACAAAGAAAGAAACGCGAATACCGTCATTACTCTCAATATGGACGCTTTCGTCCAATACGGACGTTTTTTTGAAAAATTCACGGTATTTTTGAGAATCAAAAGGAAGTAAGGACTGTATGTCGTTTTTATGGTACAAAAAGTATGTATACCCAAATTACATTCCTTTTGACGTCTCCGAGGGCGATACTTGTAGTTTGGATGTAGCCGAAGATGAAGCGCTCGAAGTCGTTTGGCTTCTTCGACAAAGGGAAGTTTTTGATCTTCGGACAAGCATTTCCATGTGTGTCCTAAGTTCAGTTTATAATCACAGAATAAACGATACAATAAACCAACGGAAATGGTCCATACTATTTTCCCAAAATTTCCGTTGTGATAGAACTACCGAGGTCAGAGGCCGCTCCCAAGTGAAAATAGAACCACAAAAATTTTACCGCATACATTTCAGCGACCAGTGACTTGTTCAACCCGTTCGCCCCACTTGACACCAATGATTAGGAGCGGATTTAAAAAAGTTTTTAATTTTAAGTACAAAGTCGAAGTCCCTTCGCGAGCTGAAAATGCACCTGTAACCGATCCCATAACATATCATCCTCGCGCAGCGGGTTTGAGAGCGGAGATATAAACAGTCACATGACAGAGCGCGCCCAGTCCCGCTGTAGGAGGCTGCTCTATGATGGGACCGGTTACACGTGCATTTTCAGATAGAGCTCTGGAAATCAGAAAAATCGTAATAAACGACATCACACGATAAAATTATTTTATTTTGTACAACCATCTCAGTCCATAATAGTGCTATATTTTCTGAACAACGGGCACGGCCGCACGGGATTGAGCTTGCGCATCTTCGATAAAAAAGCAAAATAGGGCTGAATTAAGTGATGCTTTTAATCCCGTACAATCCGCTAATAAAGTAAAAGAGCCAAAAGAAACTAGAATTTTGGCAGTTTTTCCGGTTTTATTTTTTAATAGTACATTTTGGAGACTTGTAAATGCTACCATCGACTCCTGAGGGGTCAATTACCCTATAATTATCTTAGTCGGTAAATTAAGGTAACTTCAAAATCGGGCAAAAATCCCAGGCGGCGACCCTACGTATGTACAAATGATAAATCCAAACCTAATCGTTTCGAAATTTCCGAATTATGCATTTTTGGAAACTCTTTCGACAGCAACTTCCGCTGTGCCCGACTCCACACCATGAATGCGTTCATAGGCCTTTTGACCCGCTCTTCTTCCGTCTCTTTTACCTCCATCGTCTAGGGCGATTTTTTTCTTTTCTGCCTCAGCATAAAACAAAAAATTAAACGAAAAAAGAAAAAAATAAAGCAATAGAACAAAAAAAAATATGATGAATAAAAAAACTGTGCCCGCCTCTGTTCAATTCTTGTTTTTTTTTATTGTATGATAAAAAGGAGTCCCCGAGAGCACCCGTTATCCTTCTCAATGGAAAAGAGAAAAACCATTTTTTTAAAGGAGCATTGTTCGGGCCGTCCGCGTGGGAGCTCAATGACCGAGCTTGAACAACAACAATAATCCGCGAGAAGCATTTTTGAATTACTCCTATTCAATGGGCCGAAATGACACATGATTTGCCTCCTTTTGATTCCATTCACTGACCTCGTAATAAATTACCCCCGAAGAAAAGCACAGTGAACTTGATCGCCAATGAAAAAAAAATAGCTATTTTTACCTTTTTTTCAATCAATTTAAATGTGATTTTGTATAACAAAGGCTTAGATTATGCCACCTATTCATTGAAAATGTTAACACACACATTTTGTGTGGACTCATGAACTCATAGGTCGTTAGTAGCGAATAGGGAAAACAATTGCGACATTGTAAAATTGTTATAATTCATACAATTCTGAATACAAATTGATAAGCGCACTTTTGATATGTTTTACGCAGTTGGTTTTTTTTATTATTTCAGTTTTTGACAACGAATCCTGTTATTGTGGCCCTGCATTCGAATTCTTATTTTCCGGAATAAAAACATTAAGGATGTGAAAAGCTGTATTTTGAAATTCATTACTCTCAATACGGACGCTCTCTTCCAATAGGGACGCTCTCTTCCAATAGGGACGCTTTGTGTGAAAAAAATGTCCCCAAAGCAGTCGAAAAATGGACACTTTAAGACAATTCACCTCAATATGGGCGTTATCTTAACTCACAGGGGGAAGTGCGTGTAAATAAACACGCAACTGGGGTTTTTCGTCGATTTAAGGTATATGGAGGGCCCGTAGGGCAAAACGGGTATTGGTGACCCCCCCTCAACTTTTCGAGAAAATTCGATTGACGGTGTTATTTTTGCGTAGGTTGGATATTTCAAACAGCTCTCTAGTGGGCCCTGGTGGCCCAAATCAATTTCTGAATAGTCAGATCGACGTAGTTTGACGAGCTCTACAACTTGGCTTTACCAGTTTTTTTGAATTATTGTGATTTTTTTAAGTGCGTGTATATAATATACAGTATATTATCCCAAAAACTCCTTCCCCCTGAGAGTTAAAGAATCAAAAAGTCTGTATTGAAAGTAGGGACTGTAAATTACTGTATTATACAGTATAATTTTTATTTTATCTTGATTTTTACTAAATATTATACAGTTGTGGATGCGAGAACGTAACACTTTCACTTGTCTAAAACTGTTACGTTCTCGTGATTTTGTTACGTGCTTGCATCCACTGTTACGTTCTCGTGATTTTGTTACGTGCTTGCATCCACTGTTACGTTCTCGAAAAATTATATTATAAATTATATTATACTTAAAGTCAACCACGTTTAGCTCGAAAATGATTTTCAAGCATTCTAAAGAGTACCTATACTCTGATTGGGCTTCCTTTGGGTCTGTAAATCGTAGAAACACATTCAATAAATGAACGATTCAAGTAAATAATTTACTGTAAATTGTTTTAGCGTTCTCTCCTAACCAAACAAAATTTAGGTTTTTTTTTTAATTTTCCGCATAAAATACAATAGACGCGCAATGCATGGGAGCGGTATTTGCAATTATATCACACTGAGCAACGGAACATTGCTCCAAAGGGAAAGTAAACAAGTTTTATTTTTGCTGTTGAAAAAGTTGCAAAGCATGAAATCAGATAAAATCTAATCTGACCCAAATAACGTCCAAACCGAAAAAAAATACATCTAATAAAAATTAAATAATAAATATATTTCGTGGGTTGTACAAAATATAATTTGCTCATAATGAGGAATTTCCAATGACGTTCAGAGAGACAGAGTTAAATGTTTGCTCGTTAAAAAAAAACTTGAAATTCATTATGCCGTTTAAAAATGTTTGGAAAATGTTTTGAAGATGTTTTGAAGATGTTTTGAAAATGTCATAAAAATTTTTTTTAAATGTTTTGAAAATGTTTTGAAAATGTTTTAAAAATGTTTTGAAAATGCTTAAAACAGAATTGCTGGTCGGAAAGTCGCATGGATTTCAACCGAAATAAACAAATAATTCGTCAAAAATATCATGTTCATGTGAAACTCGTAACATTGCATAGCAGGGGCCGGTCAGTGATGAGACTGGTTACACGTACACCTCCAGTCCTGCTTTGCGGGGTCTCTGTCATGTGATTGGTGGTTACGCCCGCAGTAAAAAACAAAAGGAAAAACTTATTTTTGATATTACAGTAATATATTGCTGTCTGCAATAGATATGTTTTTCATGACGATTGTCGTTTTTTTCCCAAAATCCGTTCAATAGAACAAGTCTGATTACATGCAAAATAAAAACATACAAATGTGTCTTTACATTATCATAAATAAGGTCATCGATAAAACAGCAGTAACGAACTTCATAACTTATTAGTCATAACCATCTGTCAGATGCTACGGTTTCTTGACTGGCGTAGCTAGATTCACTTTTTGCAATTGGTCGGTAGTCGTCCACTTTTTCTATTGAAAGTCGTGCTTGGTCGTTTCTCACAAGCCACTCTTGCTCATTAGTATCTTTCTGGTAACCGTCTAAGTCCGATGAGAAACATCCACCTCCACAAGCTCTAAAAATCCATTTAATGTAATAATTTGAGGCGTCAACGAATAATCACTTGCGCAGACACTATCGGCAAGATTCTTGCAAGGAGTTATCTAACCAAAATACGATATTTCATCTTATTTTCGTAATATTTCGTCATTTTTTTTACAAATTTTCATTGAAATGATATAAGTATGCCCGCCTACGCACTGTGCAGTTACCGGACCAGTTTTTATTAGTTTTACTTGCCGCCTACGCCCTGGCTAGTTATATTTCCGTCTTTTGAAAATACTTTCGCCAGCCAACTGCGCCAGACAACGTATGTAGAAGTCGGAATTGTTATATATTACATGTACGGTACATGATGTACCGTATGGGGACTTTCTGGCTTTGAGGCCTTGAGCAATTTTCCTATGATTTTTAACGCTTTTATGACGTCACCCTCAGGTCCGCATACGGTACTATAGATTATTTTTTACAATGTAAATTACAATTAGATTCAGCAAAACGGGATTAGAGAAATCATTCATGTCTTTGAGAAACAAATCGCTAAAATAAGGAACCCGCTACAGTGANTATCTTGCCAAAATACGATATTTCATCCTATTTTCGTAATATTTCGTCATTTTTTTTTTACAAATTTTCATTGTAATGATATAAGTATGCCCGCCTACGCACTGTTCAGTTACCGGACCATTTTTTATTAGTTTTACTTGCCGCCTACGCCCTGGCTAGTTATATTTCCGTCTTTTGAAAATACTTTCGCCAGACAACGTATGTAGAAGTCGGAATTGTTATATATTACATGTACGGTACATGATGTACCGTATGGGGACTCTCTGGCTCTGAGGCCTTGAACAATTTTCCTATGATTTTTAACGCTTTTATGACGTCACCCTCAGGTCCGCATACGGTACTATAGATTATTTTTTACAATGTAAATTACAATTAGATTCAGCAAAACGGGATTAGAGAAATCATTCATGTCTTTGAGAAACAAATCGCTAAAATAAGGAACCCGCTACAGTGATCTGAAGCAGTGGGTAGCTAGTTACCCAAAAGTAGTACAGTGTTAAACATACCGACGAAAATCACACATCATAAACAAAATACCATCGGAAAACGTTGTTGCAATTAAACCCCACCCAAGGTAGATACAAGGGCCGAATTCGAATTTAAATCTTTGATCCTTGTGGGGATGATCATAGTCATATTGGATATTTGACGCATACAACGAAACGCATATTCCAAGAGCAATTCCCGCAAAGAACTGCAGCCCCGCAACGAACACGCCAGTTTTTGCTTTTTGTTTTTCTGTCATGTCGACGAAATTTGTGCAATCTTATAAAAAACGATTACTTTTGATATATACTTTGTGTACCACCTTGTGTACACCACCTAACCATTTGAAATAGAATTTTTTTATGTTTTTTAATTGTTATTTCAAATGGGTAGAGCGTAAGCGCCGGAAATTTCGACATAAGGGTGTTATTTCAAATGCAAATTTTTACTTCAAATGTAAACAGGTATTTCGTAGTTTATATTTTGTTCCATTTTTTAGATAATGCAAAAATTGGCATGGTTTGTTTTAAAGAATTACAACTCGAAATCTCAATTTCAGCGATTTCGAAAATTCTGAGACCCAAACTGAGGACCCAAACAAAGATTTCAAATTTTTTAATTGAACCTTGCCATTGGGTAATGATTCAACTTGTGGCCTCCAAAATAATTCATACAATAATAGAGTACCTATGACGTACCTGTTGCTAAAAGTGCCAGAAACGAAGCCAATGCGGCTGAAATTAAACTAAGAACCGATCCTGACCTAAAATTCCAAAATTAGACAGAAACCATTGACTCATAATACGCAAACCTCATCACTTGAACCCAAGTTGGTAGTCCTAGAATGGACTTTCCGTAGAAATCGCATTGTATTCGGATAGGCGCCGGCATAATACATCTGAACCATACACCGTCCAATGTAAATATCCCTTTTGAATTAACATTGATGCCAGCCTGGTCGTCCCTTCGCCATCCAGGATACAAACAGACTACGACGATCAAAATGCTAAGAATTTAACTCAATATGAGGAACCAAAAAAGGACTTTAACAAAGATAAAAAAAATATCAATGCTTCTGTGTGTTTCACTGCTTAGTCAGGTTTTTAATTTTAAAAGTCGTGGAACGCGTGAGATTTTTTTTCGTTAACACGATTGATTATCATAATTTACTTTTTAACATCGTGCATTAACATCTATTCAAAAATGCATATTTTCGGAAATTTTACATAATTTAAAACGAATTTCGTTTGGCGTGTTATAAAACAACAGTATACCGGCTACATGTATACTTTTTTTTAATTTTTTACATAATTTAAAACAATTTGTAGCCTTTTCGGGAAATATCTGACCTCGAAAATCGAATATTACAGTTGTGGACACGAGAACGTGACACTATCACTTGCCAAAATTTTCCGGAAAAGGTGCTTATTTCGTCCACTTTTTCGAAAACTGTCACGTTCTCCTGATTTTGCCACGTTCTCGTGTCCACAACTGTATTGGTACTTTATTACTTCCCAAGCAGTAAATAATTTACTGTAAATTGAAGAGCTGTGCAACCAAAAAGCTGGGGGTCCCCAGATGCACCAATGGGATATCATACCAATAAATGTAGCAACAGTGTAAAACTCCCTTACGCCCCTTACGGGCCTTACCATCTTGAGTCTCCGAGCACAAATTGTTGTGAATGTAAATTACATCATTATGAAACCAAATTCGAAGTGATCATTTTTCATGAAAACATAATATTTACATGACCATAGACTATAGTTCATAGTTTGATACGTAAATCCGAGTAAAAATATCTACCCGACCCTAGGCTGTCCAAACCGAATTTCAACTACTTTGCCGTTTTCGATAGCAACCTCGGATTTTCACAAAAAGGGTCAAACTCGGGTCAGAGCTCGGATTGTGCAGCCGAGAGCTGACCTCTGACCTGGTGCGAGAAAAAAAGTGTCACCGAGCAAATTTCGCTTCTAGGTTTAAAACAGTACTCGATCTTATCTATGGAAAGACCCTCGTCGAGCTCGGTGACAAACTGACGACCCACACCAGTAAATTACAATTATTGGATGTGTTTAAAATATAATATATTACCTTTGTATCTATAATTTGAAAATTGGAGACCATGGTTCGTATTTTACATTCGTAGACTCAAAAATTGTGGCGCAAAATATACGGGCCATAAATTATGGCCCATAATGTTTATATTAAAGTTTTGGTAGAAATTCTACCGTAGAATAACATGTACTAACAGGGATACAGGCCTAATTGGGTCTACATGGTGTGCAACAAGGGATTGTAAAATCAGGAACGCGGGAGTTAATGAGTACAACAACGCCTCTATGGTTTTACGCTATATAAAGGATGTAAGGTATCCTTATTAAGGATTATCGAAAGCAAACGGGAGGCAATATTTACATAAGTATATGTACATACACCGTCTACGCGCAGCTGCGCAGTTAACTTGCAGGTTGGTCCGCTCGTGCTGGCTTTCGGCAATTTATTCCCCAAAATTTTTTCACTTTTACGCCTACACCTTGCACAGTTATCCGGCAGGTTGTTTTTGTGAAACCTGTCGGATAAATGCGCAAGCGTTGTATATTTTCTTTAAATTAATTATTATATATTTTTTCGAGTTTTCAATCGTTCGGTAAACTAACTAGCTTATTGAGAGTCACTGAAATTACGTACCAATTTGCCACACATAGCAAGTAAGCCAATATAGGAAGATATCGGAATGGGGGAAGATTTACTTCATCATATTTCTCATAGTACTCGTTTGCTGCTTCGAGCAATGCCTTCTCGTTATGTTTTTTTCGTCCTGAAAAAATATATTTTAGTCAGTAACTGATGGATATGAATGAAACACTAACCCATAAATTAAAAAAAGTACAAAGTTGTAGCCATGAGCGGAAT
>SCLG01000393.1:82960-95080 GCA_004367875.1 Oikopleura albicans
ACGGATATTTTGGTAAAGGTCAAATATTCGTCATTAACTCAAACAAAATATAAATTAATAATAATCATAATATTACCAGTTTAACTTACTATGAGCATACAACTTAAGTTACTTAACCAGTTTGGGTGAAGTGAAAGCATAAAAATTGAAATAAAAGATGCCCAAATAATTTGTCTAACAGTTTTTTACGCTAATTATTTTGGTATTTGTGTTAATGGGTTATTTTATGTGGCTTTACTCCAATTGTTTGGTATACATTCCCGCATATTCTAACCCATAGTTTTACACAAAATTACGGTCAGGGGTCTCTCTTTCCGCACTTACAAATTTCAGACAAACCGCCTACACATTGTGCACTTATCTTCCCGACGGTGCAGTTATATTTCCGCTTTTTGAAAAATTTGGTGGAAATATAACTGCGCAGGGGGTGTACTTTGAAAACCGCACTGGCGTTTCGTAAGAGAAAAAAAGTGCTCCGTGTCGGGGAATCGAACCCCGGTCGCCCGCGTGACAGGCGGGAATACTCACCACTATACTAACACGGATAATAATTACACCAAAATTACCAATATTTAAAACAGTTCTAGACATGCAACTTTTGAACATTTTTCATTCGATGTTTATTTAGTCGAACATATCATATGTCAATTTTATTTTATTTTTATTTGAATTATAAAAGAAAAATTATAAATCAAGATTTTTATTTAGTTCACTAAAAAAAAAAAATAGAGAAAATATTTAGAATTTGCTATGCGTTCTATCAACACGTGCTTAAACAACCAATCAAATTTCTTTGAAAGATGACTATTGTGAGAAAATCGGATTTATTTATTTTAAGACGCCATAACAACGTGCTATTCAAAAATTGACAGTATTGGTCGACCCCAAAGAACGCGCCGGCGGCCGCACTTGCTGCGTAAAACAATATTACGTTGATACGCAAATACGATACATCGAAAAAACGAATCACTTTTTTGACGAAATATGACTGTTTGGTTGGACGTTGATACAGCGGTTAACATTGCGTTTGTATGACGTTTTTATGTCAACATAACAGCTATTTCGTCACCGAAATGACCCCCGACAAACCGGATTAAGGTAAGATATCTTACTTAAATAAAAACAAACAAACAAACTTTAAGTACACTAGGTGTACCGTTATCTTTCAAAACCAAATTGAAAAAAGTGAAAGGTAACGTTACATATAAAGATATGTATTTGGGGAAAACAAATCGCAAAAAAAGTGAAAGATAACGGGACAGATGGGAAAAATTGAAAGATAACGAGGTGAAACATAAAGGCGCGCCGGGTGTACTCTTACAAGGGACAAGGACAGAAATTTGAAACATACTCGAGTATACCGTTGATCTCACATGAGTTTTTTTTCGCAGAAACTACAAAAATATTTTGGGAGAAACTGCCAGAAAGCGTTTTTTTTTCGCAAGGTGTAACAGTTATAAGGCCAAGTCATCTTTTTGCACTAATGTCAAGTCATTCTTTTTTTTCAAGATAAATCATGTCTTTTTTTCACTTTTTTTGGTTGTAAATTTAGAACGATACATATACGTTTAGAACAACACGGGTAAAACATGGGTAATAATTTTTTTATAGAAGTCATGTCTTTTTTAACTTTTTGTTTGCACTAAGGTTAAGTCATTTTTTTTGGAGTGTATTAAGGTCAAGTCATTTTTTTGTCTTCACCTTATAACCAGACCCCCCTGTAAAAGTTTCTTTTATTTTTCCTGAGAGAATTTTCTAAAATCTATTGGGGACAAAAAATTTTTGTACGGACAGTTTTTTAGCGTACCCTAAGTAATAAAAAGTGTAACAAATACTTTTCGAAAAATACTTATTTATTTTTACTTCCCACATATAATTCACAAACTGCTAATTTGAAATGGGTCATTCACAAAAAAAGTAATCTACACAAGAATGTTAGGCATTTTTTATTTATTTGGGGTGTGCAAAATAAGTGTCGGTGGAAAACCTTTTTGTCTGTAATATATCTAGAAAATTTTCTCACGATGAATAAAAAATGCCCATCAACGAATAAACGGTCTTTTTGAAGTTCATGTTTTGACCACAAAAGATTTTATTAGATTTTGTAACATAATGATTTAAAGAGCCTTCATGATTTGATGAATCACAGCTTTTCATGCTCTGTTATAAAGCCATAACAGAAATAGTAATTTCAATGAAAATTGCTTCGTAGCCTTTAAACCCTTAAAATAAAATTATATTTTTTTATTTCAAATTTTGCTAATATTGTATACGGATTCCAATACGGACGTTTTTTATTCTCGAAAATAGCGTCCGTGGAAGAAATCGTCCGTATTGAGAGTAAGAACTGTACTAGAAAGACCTTAAGGATGAGTAGGTAGCATTGTTTAAAAAACTTTAGCCCACAGGAAAGCGCTATAAAAGTTATTTCTCACCATGATTTTAATTTGTTTTGTTAACTTTTGAAAAAATGTGGGAAGCATAACATGAGACAATTTGAGACACCATACATATTGTCATAAAACCCCCCGGCTCCAACTGAACTTTCGTAAAATAAAGATTTCCAGGAGGTATTTGTCCTACTAGTAGCTACTGTGTTCACCAGATTAACTTCGTTTTTTACAAAATGGTCTACAAATAATAATACAAGTTCCCCCTTTTTGGTAAAATTTAGAACTTGGTAAAATCTAGAAGTTCTAGACTAGAACTTGGTAAAATTTAGAAGTTCTACTGACTGGACGGTATAAAAAGCGACCAATTGTTGACAAGTTTAAAAAAAAAATTTTGAATACGCAATCTGCGACATTTCACTTGTCAATAATTGGTCGCTTTTCATACCGACCAGCCGGTAGACTAGAACTAGTAAACAGCCCTACCAACACATCCTTCATTTGTATGACACGTTTCAGACTTTTGCGACCGGAATACAATTAGAAGTTTCTAAAACTCACATATATTTCTAAAACTCACATATGATGCAGTTTGACGGTCAAACTTTGACCCGTAGATTACGACGGTGAAAAAAAATTGAAAATGGAGACCCGTTTTGGCGCTAAAAATCATTTGGTAGACCGAAAAGGACCAAAACGTTTCTCCTTTTTCAATTTTTTTTATTTCACGATCATAATCTACAGGTCAAACCGCATCATGTGTGTGAGTTTCAGAAAATTCTATTTTTACGTTCGCATAAGTCTCAAATGTGTCAATTAAGTTTTTTAACTAGTCTTATTTCAATTCAACAAAAAAAAAATTGCTCGGCTTTCTTGGCATTTTGGACCATCTTACTCATTCTTGACTCATCCGGGTCGTTTTCAAGCACCTTCTTTTTTGCAATTATTAACACGATTCCTTGGCGGTTTATTTAACACAATTGTATGTGTGCCATTTGGGCGAAATTTGATCGATCAAATCACTTCATGCTTCGATAGTTTCACAGTACTTGACAAAAAAAATCCCTTTTCTTATTTTACCTTTATTTTCCGATGGCGGTAGGAAATTGGTCAATTTATAAACAAAAGGATACAAAAAAAGTAACGGTGTCATATAAACAATCTTTTTTTAAAAAATAACACCGAGACAAATCCGTTTTTTTTTTGCTAACAGTTTACTTTTTTTTTTAGGTTTTTGTGAAAGCAAAGAAAAATAAGAAAAAAAAAGAAAGAGCAAAGACCTGTTTTTGACGATTTTTTTTTATTGTGATTAAATCTTGATGAATCACCATCATTGGCCAAGGGCGACGCATCGCAACATCACAGCATCACTACGAATAAAAAACACAACGAAATAGAGAACAAAAACGACATAAACTTGATAAAAAAAAATTCGACCTATTTCCAGAGGAAAAAAAACACGCGAACTTTAGAGAAAAAAAAATAGTGCAATTCCAGAGAAAAAAAAATAAAATATGATTTGGCCACTGGTATTTATCCTGGTTGAAGTTACACGGGGGCAAATATGTGAGAAGGTTTATGATTCGGATTATGAAAACATTTCAGGCATGGTACGCAAATAGTTACAAAAAAAGTACTGGTTAACCCGTGACCGCGAATCAAATTTATTTGCTATAAAATCACATTTTCAATAAAAAGTGTTATTAAGCATTTCATAAAATTAGAATTTGTATGTTACATACCAACCGGTACTTTTTGTACATTTTCGTAAAATAAAATGAGTCCTTTGACTCAATATTAAAGCACATGTTTTTGGAATTTTATGTTACATGTTTACCAAGGTCTTATAGCCACCCAACTACAAATTTACGCGTTATTAATTATCACAAACTCTCCGAAAGTCATATAATATGACTCATATGTTATACACAGAATGCGCCGTTAAGCGGCCACTAAAGTTTTTGAAACAATGGTCGGTTAACGGCTCAATGCGTAGTCCTCTGTAATTATTTTTAGCTCAATTTTCTTGAAAAAAAATGTATGTATTTTCCACCGAAACGAAGTGATACATAGCCTATGTAACATAGGCTATGTAACATAGGCTTGGGACACTTTATAGCCTTTTAAACAAGAATTTAAACTTTAAAGATAAACATTAATTTGGTATAAATTTATAACCCACTTTTTTCATCGCCTATAATTGTACTGTCATATAAATGATACTGTCATGTAAACATAAAATTCCAACACATTCTGTACGGCCCGCGGGGAAAAATGAACGCTGCGATAATGATTCAACATAATGGAATTTGCATGTTTTTGGACTTTTCATATCTATTGTGTGACGCATCTTTTCATTTTTTTTCTTTTTCTACGGTTTGTCTACCATGAAAAAAGTGCTTATGCTGATCGAATCCGATATTGCAGTTTTGGCGACGGCCACGAAAAGTGGCATAAAGTGGAAGAAGCGGGATGTTTTGAGGGGGAAAGTGGGGAAAACGTCAAAGGTAGACTTTGATAGGAGGGAATGTGGCCTACCCAATAAACTGTCAAAAAAGGATAAACTCCTGGTGAGTTTAAAGGAAAGAGCTCTAAATCTAATTTAAGGCGCGTATCAAATCAGTCAATTATTTTTTTTTCAATCATGTCACCAGGCCCGATAATCCCGCTATCAAATTTTAACCCTGATTTTCATGACCGTCAAAAATCCGTTTGAAAATGTCGTTTCTTAACTTATGTTCACCGGAGGCGCATATTTAGTGCATTATCCAGCTTTAACTTCCAGACGGCGTACGTTGAAATTATTACTCCAATAAACGCGGGTTTAAAGGACTTTTAATTATCCATACGTTAAAAAAATGAACTTTTGTCAATTTTTACGGGTATAATCTCAGGGTTCATAGGTGTTAAACATGTGTGACAAAGTATTGAGCCGAATATCGTGCTGTTTCACGGATTCCAATTTCAAGCTTCGCGTTTTATACTTTGTTTGTTTCTCACGATTATGCTTCTGAATTAATGCATTCTCAATCTAGTGCCAAATTATAATTTCACAGATATTATTTTAATAAAGTAGGTTGAAGTCAACCTCTATTGACCTTGCTAAGTCAGAGTGGCTTGAAATCGAAGTTGCCAGATGAGGACATGTTTACGATTTTTTTTTTTGGAATTTTTTTTTATGTTTCTGGTTTCCAAGAAATGCTATTAAAAATATCATATTTTATTTATGATATGACTGGTTAAGGTTTTTAAAAGTCCGAAAATTTGGACTTTTTGTTAATGTTGCGTCTCAACGTGTCAGTGTTTTTGGGGCTTGAATTTTTAACCACACCCTGTAACGTAATACATACAGTACACATTACGGCACGTTTGCACGCAGGTTAACATTTATTGGTACCAGGTGGGGTACCCGGTGTATGTCATTTTTTCTTGGTGTCATGATAATACGTTATTATAACCATGGTTATCGGTAGTTTTCCAATAATTTTTACCATTATCCTTACTATTTTACCTACCAATCGTGTTAACCTATGTACACACCTGGCATATTATGTACCATATTTTCAATCGTTTGCTTACCTGTGAATGTGTTTTGTTTACATTAACGATTCTATTCCCATGTAACAAGTTCTTCCGGCCATATTTGCAAATATTAATTAAAGATAATAGGCGCTACTATGTCAAGTGGCCGCGTGAAATTTTGACTAGACCACGTACATGGGCTTTGTGTAAACTTTCTCTTTCAATTTAAACCGCTCTTGCCATTAACAGAGCTGTATATCATATCTTATGATAAATGTATTTGAACAAGTGTAATTTATGATACGTACTATTGTCCGGTGCCAAATACGATTTGAAAATGGATATATGGTTAATTTAGTTTTTTTTAATTGAATTTTTAAGTTATAATTTGATTAAATGTATGACACCGGTATATTTAGGAGAGGTGGGCAAAAGTCTAAATTTCAACTTAAAATGTGAGTATTTTTTTAATAAAATGCTTTCTCCTTTGTCATAAATTATAGGCCATAAGGTATTGCGAATAAGTTATAGGCTATATCGCAGTGATTTTCAAACGCGAAAAAAAATAATGTTACCACTTTTTGGTAACGTTATTTGGCAGCGCGTCTGGGGCCCATGTGGCCTGTGATTGGTCTTTTTTGAGTACGCTCAGCCAATCACCGAAAGACTAATCACCGAAAGGCGATTTCCTTCTTATAAAATAATTTTTATTACAGTCCTCCCCCTCTTAAGTGCCGCACTTAAGGAGAAATATGCATTTACGCTAAAAAATTTTTTTCGCGTTTTAAAATCAGGACGATAATTTATGCCAAAAGAGAAAGAATTTTCTTGAGACATATTATACCTACATTTTTAAGTTAAAATTGGCCTCGCTTAGTGTATGAAAGCTAGTCTGTTAATTGTATTTTTGATCAATTGATCTGTCGAAAAATTAGTTATTGGCGGACGTATAGAAGTTGAAAGTGTTCGACCGTGATTCACAGTGGGCATTGTACAAATTCTGATAAAAATCAGTGTCATTCTCCATTTACGGGATTATCTTACTTTGATTAATTTGAGAAATAGATACTCTGACATGAGCTACTTGAGATGCAGACAATGTTATTCCATGTATTACCGCGGACTTACTCATTAAACAAAGATATCACTCTGGAGACGTCAGAAAATATACGTATCTAACCCGCCATTTGTGGAGTTAAATGTAATTACTATTGTTTAAAAAGTTTTTACTATGTTTGTATTCACCATTTCTTTCATAAATACGTCAGATTTATAATACGTCATTTTGATAATTCGAAAATTATTATTTTATTAGACGCAGTAATTTACATGATCTTACAGTTCCGTTTAATGTAATCGCTTGACAAATAACACACTTATGAAAGGTACATATCATATAATTTAGATCTAAGGTTTTGTTTGCGCGGTCCCAAGTTTTTTTTTTATATTTTGTACATTTTTCAAAACTCTTTAGTTTTTATCTAATATACACCACCTGAGGGGTTATCTTACCTTTATAAACGCTAAAAATGCGGTAAGATAACCCAATCTTGGTAAGATAACCCCTCAGGGGGTGCACATGTAAGCTGACTTTTTGATTGAGAAATAACGTATGGTCCATAGTATGGACTCCATACGTGGTCCATAGTATGGACTCCATACGGTTATCTTGAGAGAAAACGTAAAGCACGTACGTCTCTTATTAAGCAAAATCGTCCCTTATTACGTTGTCTCTTATCACGCGCTTCTTCTGTAATTATAAGGAACCATTTATGCGTTTTTTAGGTACAGCATATAGGGACTTAGCTAGGAATAATAAATAAGTTTTTGAAATCTTAGTTTTCATTAGACTCTCCTCTAAGTGAAAAAATGTAATTGAAAAAAACAGTGCCATAATAAACCAATTGCCATATATCATTGAAACTCAAGTAAATATTTTATATGGGCCATATAATATGTTTTATGTACATAAACTCAGTAATGAGTTAATGTGTGAAAAAATTAATTTCAAAATAAAATAAATACTTGAAAGCTTTTTTCTATCTTGAACCACGGCAAAATAACGCAATTCATTAAATTGGAATTTTTCTTAGATATATTGTCAAGTTGGAGGTACTGTATTGTCATCTATTACGTTTTATTAATCAGTTAAGTGATCTTTTCATGGAAAAATTTAAATAGCTGATTCTGTATTTGTCATGAATAAGGTCGTTTCATATCAACAATGCAACCACTCCTATTGATACATAGTTACGGTTTATTACGTTAAAAAAATCATAAACCACACATGACAAGATTGATGATGATCGCTCAATGCCACATCTAATCATTATTGATGAGCTAATGAATTAGGAGGTTCAAAACTTAGTCGGTTATTATTTCATATTTTCCCGTCTTTGTCAACATTTATCCAACTGTAACCGTTTTTGATATATCTGATTTAGTTTTACGCGTCACATCACTTTTTTATAAAATGTCGATTAAACTTTTAGTGGAAAGTGAGTGGCAGATCTATACTAGGCGCTTTAAACTGCGTGTTTCCTCAATTTGTATTTTCCACCTAATCGCTGTAAGATAACTGTGTAGGGGCTGTGTCTACCAGGTAAAAGACATCATCCGGTAAAAGACATCATGTAAAGAAAAAAGTTACAGAAAATACAACTGTTAAAAATAATTTATTCTTTTATCACGTAAAAAGTGAAGAAATAAGATAGTTTCAACCACAAGGCCACAATTTTGCGTTTTTTGTTCTTTTTTTTTCAAATTATTATTTTTAATGGCCACCATCGAATCTTGCGTGCTTGATTACATATAATACGGTATTTTTAATTTCAAAATCGAGTGCGTCATGTTTCTGCATTTACCCGGCAATGATCCATTTTTTGAAATTAAGAATACCAAATTATACGTCATGAAGTACGCAATATCATATGGTGGTCATTAAAAATGATAATTTATAGAATAAGACATACACGCAAAATTATTGTTTTCCCGCTGAAACTATTCTATTTCTTCACTTTTTTACTTGAATCTGACGTCCGGGCGTGTTTTTTTTGTATACCAATTATTGATGAGTTATAGTTCAAAATTTAGTCGGTTATCATTTCGTCCTTTCAACAAGTCTTTGTCCACATTTATCCAGCTGTAACCGTTTTTGATAAATCTGATTTGGTTTACGCATCGTATCACTTTTTGAGCTCTTTGTAAAAGCCTGATTTGTCACCCGAATCGGTAATTCTGTTGAAAGGAAAAACTTACAAAACGTTGAAGAAAGATGCAAACAAAATGAAGAAGAAGAAAATTTTCGATAAATGCATCAAAGAAAATGATTGTCATACGTTCCCACAGATTATTAAAGTTTCGGCACCCAAGAAGACGAAATTTGAAAATGATGTAAAGGCGAAACTTGCATTTAAGGTTAAATACAGCAAAAATAGTTTTGTAAAAGACGTCAAGGAAGGGCATGAATAATCTTTTTGCGAGAAACTTGGTTAAAGGGTTAACTTTATTTTCGTTATAAGGCCATAATGGGCCGCCGTCCCCATGCTTATGTTTTGTTCCACGTTAGTCTTAATATATGCATACTATGCTTGATAATCATATACAGTCCTTAACCATTTATCGGACGTTTTCGGTTCTCGAAAATAGCGTCCGATAAATGAGCATCGCGATGCATCGTCACAAAAGAGGTCATTTTTTTATTAGAATGACCCCATTTTGGCCAAAAAAGCGTCCGATAAATGGTGAAGGACTGTATTCTAACTATTTATTTGGGTGAATACCAAAAAAAACTGGATTTTCTGATATGAAATCGTTTCATATGATTCATATGTTTGAGGCAATATTTATATCGTTTATTTTTGATATAATTTTAACCCGTTAAAACCTCTGTTTGATTTTTAAAGGAGGTTATAAGTCCATTTAAATGCATTAAAATTACAAATCGATTGCAAACAAATATGAATTGGACATAACGATTTATCTGACATTTATTCATGTTCAATATAGCCCGTTTATAAGGCTACCTTTGTTCCAAAAAACGAATGCGAAAACAACATGCCGGTTTCAAAAGCCAATAAAAAAGGGCTTACATATACGATAAAATCCTTCACCGCGAACGTAAGTATATTTATAAAGTTTTTAGGTTTAAGTTGTATCACATAGAGACCTTTTAACGTTCCATTTTTTGAAAATTGCCAGGATGAAATCCTCGGGAATAATATTGCTTGGAAGTTGTTAATACGAAAGTTAATAACGCAGCGCCTCCATAAGTTAACTCGATAGTAGTGTATATCTTCACAAACAAAATTTTAAACAAAAATGTAGTCTCCGCAAAAGTGTACCTAAAATCACATAATTTGAAAGCATAAATATGCTTTTTACGTAGACTTTTTTCCGAAACTTTGTTTAAAACTTTTGTTTATGAGGATATACGCCACTATCAAGTTAACGTTTGAGGTGCTGCATTATTATTTCCCCTAATTAACTGTTGTCCCAAAACAACCGCAGTCGGGTAGTGGCATTTTACTCCATTTTCTAATTATTTTTAACATTATTTTAGTGCCACAATGGAGATTATGAGGTCACGTTCTATGATGGCCAAAAAAGCTTTCCAAAGGCGGTTTCGGTACCGACGGGTAAAAAATCACAGTCAAGCCCCAATCCGATTTTTCAATGTGATGCAAAAACCGAAATCGAAATCCCAATAACCAGCTCAAAATACGACAAACATTGCAAAGACTGCATTGGTAATAAGGGTAATTTGATATAATCATTAGTCATTATAGTGAACAAACGTATAGGTATATTATATATTCTAGGCTTGTCTCGGCCTAAAGATCGAAAACTAAAAAGTGTTACAAATTGTATCATAGATTATTATTGTCGTTTTTTAGGACGGCCCAAAAATTATTTTTTTCGAATTAACATTCCGGGAAAATTAAGAGAGGTTTTTGAAATGGAACCGGATCCAAAACCGGAATTTTTTGATTTAGGTCATAGGTGCTTTTGTCAATACCTCTCTTGGTTTTCCCAGAATGTTTGTTCCAAAAAAGTAATTTTTGGTCCATCCTAAAAAATGACGTATCGAACTTATTGTCCATAAAAATTGGACATCATGGACGATTTAGACGAAATTTTGTTTTTCACGATATCTAGTTATTTTTATGGTATTTGTATTCATAGTATGAATTTCATACGATGTATGTGATATATTTATACGTATGACAAATTGCTTGGTGTATGTGAGTTTTTTTTGCAGCGTATTCTGTGCAACCAGAATATTATTATTGTTGAAAAAGCGTTATATTTGTTGAATCAACAATTATTGCTGATTTTATATGCTTTCCTCGGTCCTTAAAATCAAATTGCACGTGTTGAATTTGATTTGATGGCCAATAATTGGCTTAACGACCTCATGCGTGATTTTCATTTGAGACTGATTTCTTCATTCTAGCAATAATCTGGTACCGTTGAAACCTTTTAGTTGTGAGAAGATGAATTCGGGTACAAATGACAGTTATAATATAAACTTGCACCGGTTGGTTCCTGGGCAGATGCCTTCTATGCCTCCCTGCGCCATTATGTTACAAACCGTTTTTTACGTTTTGGTAAAAATATTTTATATCTAATCTGTCTAGGCCTTATTTAGCTCCCCCCGACAAAATGTTCTCATAAATAAAATGTGCGCATCTAAACTGAGTTTTCCATTACTAATTTGTTTTTAGGGATATGTTGCGAAACGACAAACACCCTTATACCAAAATGTNTATTTGAAAGTCTTTTCAAAAAATGTTCAATTCCTTGTCAGCAAACAGAAGGAAAAAACTTATCGCCGGGTTCAGCGTCGCAAGAGTCGCCCCGAGCGCAAAAAACAGCACGAGGAAAGCCTGGCAAAGGCAAATTTATTGGAGCAAAGTAATCGAAGCGACTCGTTTATTGGCCATGAGCAGCAGTCGACGCCACCGCCTCCCCCACCTAGCGGTTTACACCAGCCAAACGGGTACAGTCACGAGCCCTATTGCGCCACCATGAACCCAAGACGTCAAAATTCGTATTTGTCGACGCCGAATAAGTCGAGTATTGGCGGGTCGTTTGTCGACAGGCGACCCTCGCAACAACACCCATCCCGCAATAATTACCACGGTAATTCGTCAACGATTAATAGCGATAGTACGATGCTGAGTCCATCGCAGGTAATTTATAACAA
>SCLG01000393.1:127105-142655 GCA_004367875.1 Oikopleura albicans
GAGCAATCGTCACAAAAATTTACAATTTTTCGAAAGAATAAACGCACAAGAGAAGTATGCTGCATATCGTATGCACATCTACATACCCCTGAGTCAGGGGCCCTGACTTTAAGTTATTTGACGTAAACCGATGTATATGTTGATAAGTAGTATGTTAATCCTAAAGTTTTAAAGATTAAAAAGACCCTTCTTTTGTCGCATACATATGCTGCAATGAAAAATACAATGGAAATGCACAAAAGGAATAGTTACGGAAAACTGGAATTCGTCGATTAAGTAATTTCTGTTTTATGGCCCAAAACTAATGGCTTATTAAGCGTCAAAAATTGTAACACAAACTATTAGGATCACCGGTAACAAAAACAAAACTTTGAATTTCCCAAAACTATTTGAGCCGTTTCAATTCAACTACTGCATATTTGGAGGTTAAGATTCCAATGCCATCAAAAGATGAGTTCATTAATGATTACATCACTGAGCTTGACAATGATCCGGAGATAAATTTTGTCATTATTGACCACATAACGTCCGCTACAGCTCTTTTATTGCCCGTCAAAGAAATTATTGAAGAGGATTGGCTAACGCATTTACACGTATAACGTGCGTAATATGTAGTTTTTTCAGTTCAAAATAAAACGCGATTCAGTCCACTTGAGGGCGCCAGCATTTACGCGCTCTGCTCATTTGGCGCCCTCTAATGGGGTCAATCGCGTTATTTTTTGACATTACAGACTAGTTACCACAAACGTTACAGTATGCGGTGAAATAAAATGTTTGCTACTTTTCTAGTTTTTACGCTGTAATAAATAAAAAGTGTCTAGAAAGTGGCTAAATATGATGGAAAAGTTTTAGGCCAAAAAATGGCCAAAAATGAATAAAACTACTTTTTTATGAACTTTTTTTATATAGTTTTATGACTTGAACCCCCAAATGTGGTTATATTTCTTATAAGGTCTCAGAATGGTGCAGCTGTTGGTCCTCCACCAAAGTCAATTTTCATAAAAAATGTCTTATTTTAATCCTGGTTATAAGGTTACATCAATTAGTTTAGCCCTTCAAGCAATTATGATGTACGTCTAAATCGGGGATTATTTTTGTCTTTTGTGACTCAAAACCTTATTTTGTATTCCAAAAGCCGTTTATGTAAAAAATTCTAGCCAATTAAAAGTGTCGAAAGCGAAACGTAATTGTATTAGTGGATGGCGCACATGGTCCAGGCCAATTAGACCTAAACTTGGAAGAATTGGCTCCTGACTTCTACATTGGTAACTTGCATAAGTGGTGTTTTGCGGTACGGGGCACTGCTCTAGCCTGGATACATCCAAAATACCACCAAATAATTGAACCTCTTATCACAAGTCTAGGCTTTTCAAACTATTTTTCAAAAATTTATTAATTTTGGGCAAATTGTGCCATTTTGACTCATTCGTTTAAAGCCGGCTACTTGCGGTCAATACCGATAAAATTCGAAACCCCACGCTAATACTTTTTTTTTTGGATTTGTCGCTCAAATCATTGCCAATAAGTGAATTTTCATGACCCCACCAGTTTGCGTTTTAATGACAATTTGAAGTTAAGTTTGTAAACCATACATTAGTCATTTGTATCAGAAGACTCTACAAGAAAAGTTTTATGAACAAGGGACAGATGAAATGACAAATTATTTTGTTGTTCCGACCGCTCTTGATTACTATAAACACATAGGCGCGGGGCTGTAAATTGCAATTTAAAAAACTTGCATTATCACATAATACATTTTTCTATTTTTAAAATTTATTTCTGTGTATATTCCCGTGAAGGAGGACTTTCGTATATGCATGCCTATGCCGATTGGTTGTTAGAACCGTTACGGAATCGTCTATGTAAAGAATTGGGATGTGAAATGTATCCAGTCCCCCGAGAAATGCAGCCACGGGGATTCAAATTAGGACCAAATTATTCGTGAAGTTTGTAATACACCACTTGACGGGTTCTCTTACCTTTATAAACGCTGAGCAAGCGGTGAGATAACCCGACTTTGATAAGATAATTCGTTTGGGCGTTTGATTAAATACTTGGAAACCTCTACAGTCCTTAACCATTAATCGGACGCTCATTTATCGGCCGCTTACTCATTTATTGGACGATTTTTTGGCCAAAATGGGGTCATTCTAATAAAAAAAATGACCTCTTTTGTGACGATGCGCATTAATCGGACGCTATTTTTGAGCACCGAAAACGTCCGATAAATGGTTAAGGACTGTATACGTTTTGGTCCAAAAAGTCGTAAGATAAGCCAATCTTGGTAAGATAACTGGTGATGATATAGCCCGACAGATGGCGTATTTTTCGTGTAGCTTATAATATTTTATCCTAAAATTTCATGTTTTTAATGGTTACCTGTTTTTTAGTCATTCAAAAAATAGATTTGCGGACTTTTTTTATCCGAAACCTTATACAGTCCTTCACCATTTATCGGACGCTCATTTATCGGACGCTTACTCATTTATCGGACGCTTNTTTATATCAAATTTATATCAAATTTTATATCAAATTTATATCAAATTATTATAATTTTTTACATGTATAATAGAAGCATCATTCCATATACTTTATACATTGTACGAATAAGTCACGCAAAATACTAACTAGAGTAGTATATAATGTGTATTTTTTAGTATAACAAATTTTATTAGGTAATTCAATTTATTCTCATAACAAGTTTCATTCAGCGATATTTAACAGTTTTTTTATATCTTCAAAAAGTTGTTGTTTCCATTCTTCTTTGAGTTGCGTAATTTCCAGCTGTAAATTTCTATTTTCGTTTCGTAATCGTGAGTTTTCTTGAATCAGAGCAGTTACTCGAGAGTCGTTCACAATTCTGCGAATATCAATATTCCTTTTGAACGTCATTTTGTAATTTGTTCTTTTTTCTAACTGAGACGAATACAAAATTATTTTAAAATTGCTCTTTAGCATCTAGCAGATTTATAGCTCTCTACTGCCATTATGACTCATTCAGCACCTGCATAGAGCACCTTCATTTTTACGTGCCAAAGTAAACATCAAGAGTGTCGTTGGCAATCTGCCAGCCGTTATGATAAAATCAGCGTAAAACATAATTAAGATAATAAAACACATTTTCAGGTGACATTTTTATTATACGTGGATAAACAATTCAGATTGGCAGTATTCCAATAATAACACAGCTTTTGAAACTTGAAATGTTTAAACCCAGCCTTCGTTTGTTGGATGAAGTATCATTTTCTTGTATTCTTCTCGAATTCGTTCGTTTTCTCGATTCCGTCGGTTTTGAACAATGCTACCTGCCGTTGTAATAAACGTTACAAATTGAGTAATACAAATCAGAATTTGTAAAACCATGCAATTTGATAAGCAGTTCTCCATATCCCAAAACTGTTTCGACAAATATGTTTTCAAAGAGTGAATATCGTCAGTGGCATTAGTTTTCGCAACTAAGTCATCCATGAGAGCATCTACAAAGATTTATTTTATACTGAATTAAAATTTATAAAACTACTTACAAATATTCTCCATATTAACTTTCTCTTTCTCAAAATAAACTGGTATATTTGAATCTCCTGACTGCGCAGCACAAAAAATTGAAAATAATGCAACTAGTATGAGAATTCGCATTTTGATAATAGAAATGTTTTACTCTTACCTCATTTTTATATTGTTTTCTTTATTTCCCGAGGCCAGATCACAAAACACATTTAAATAAAAATATTTTCAACTGATTCATTTATAAAATGATGAGAGAATTGAAAGGACATGTTATACCAGAGACACAATTTTGTTTTCCTTTTCGAATTATTCTTGCCGGTTCAAGTGGAAGTGGTAAAACACATTTTGCGGGCCAATTATTAGCTCACGATGAATTATTTGAAACTCGCCCAACGTCAATTGTATATTATTATCCTTGTTATTTGAACAAACCACCTGTAAAATGGCACAAAACATTGGGTGTTCCCGTTTCTTATCAAGTTGGTTTACCCACTAAAGAAGATTTGGTCAAATTAGCAAAGAAAACCTGCGTTGTAATTGATGACAGTTTTGACAAAGCAATTGAGTCGTCAGCAATTGACCACTTATTCCGCGTTATATCTGGAAAACGGAATATCAGTGTCATAATAATGACGCAAAATAATTTCACGAAAGGAAAATATGGTCGAGATATAAGAAACTCGTGTAATTTTTCAGTTTTATTCCGTAATTGTTGCGACACGTCAATAAATGAAAACGTAGCTCGAATGGCAGGACTTGGTAAAGCGTTCAAGGCGGCCTCAGAAGACCAAGAAGGAATCAAATATCCATACATGTTTATTGACCAATCACAACAAGGTCAATTATCACGTTATAGATTGTATACGGATATATTCAGCGATCAAAAAATTGTTTGGTCAGTTGATGGAATGAAGGGTTACGTAGTAGCTGCACAAGATTTTGAAGCAATTTTTGAAGTAATTTCTGACAACAAAGCGTACACTGCACGTCAAAATGTTGACAAGGCACTCAAAAAAGAGAAAACCAGAGATTATTGGCAGTCAGACTCGGACTCGGACTCGGAATCAAACCCAACTTACTACCAACACGGTAAACGAAAATGTAACGGAAAATCAGAGAACGACAAAAAGAAAAAACACGTTGCAAAATCGAAACGAGAGTCCTCCACGGATTCAGATTCATCAAAAAACTCAGACAATGACGCCAACTGTATCCGTGAATCACCAATCAAACGAAATAGAAGAATTGTATTCCAAAATTAAAAGTATACCAAACTACACATCAAAACTAGCCGAGTTTTTACGTCATCACCAAGTTAGTAGTACACATCGTCGAATAGTTAAGAAGAAGTTTCCAAGACGTCATATCATTGTACATTTTCCTTATCAAATTTTCATGGCTGATTTGGTGGAATATACTCAGTCGGATTATAAATTTGCAAACAGAGGTTACGGTTATATATTGGTTCTAATTGATGTATTTTCAAAAATGGTCTATGCTCGACCACTCAAAAAGAAAGATAAATTTCAGACGTCTTTAGCGTTACAATCAATGCTTCAAAATTTGGACTTTTTACCAAATACGTTAATCACTGATGAAGGATTAGAGTTTTATAATCGAAATGTTTGCGAATTATTGGACAGATATGCTATTCATCATTATAGTATCAAAACAAAAATGAAAGCAAGTGTTGTTGAACGATTTAATCGGACACTTAAATCCAAGCTTGAAAAATATTTCCAACAAAATAAAACAAAAAATTGGATTGATGTTCTTGACCAATTTATTGACAATTATAATCATACTCCACACCGAACAATTGGTATGCCTCCAAGCGATGTCTCAGATGAAAACTCCAACGCCGTATTTAAACGAATGTTTCCTGATATTGATTTACAGTCGAAGCCGCGATTAAAAATTGGAAATATTGTGAGAGTTTTGAGAGAAAAGACAATATTTGAAAAAGGTTATACTCAAAATTGGAGCGACGAGTTATTCAAAATTGTACACGTCAAACAAGCAGCTGGAAGGATTTGGTATATAATTTCCACAATTAACGGTGTAATTTTACCAGGAATCAAATACTATTGGGAATTAAACTTGGTCCAACAATGATTTTTCATTTCAAACAAATTGATGGAAGTACAATTATTAATGAACACTTTGCATTGGACGATCGGAAGAATTGGATTATTTCTGTCAAACAAATTATTATCAACTTTAATCGTATCGAACATTCTGGAATATACGAATTATCCTCTAATATCATCTGCCGTGCAGACGGTAATTTATCTCGCGTTATTTGTTATTGTTATCTTGAAAAGGGATTGTCTCATTTTGTTTTCACGCCTACTCAAATTTATCAGTATAAATTACGGCTTCACAAATTTTGTCACGCAGAATTTCATTTACTTTCAATCGAGTTAGAGAAAAATATTTCTATCAAATCCGGCGCTTTCACATTTGAAGTTACTGAAAATGCCGGGATATAGTCGTAGTTATGCAACAAGATATACTTTACAATGGCGACCTACTCAAACGACCGCTATTGAACAGGCTAAAACGGTTACCAAAAAGAGATATCCCGAAAAACAAGAGATACCATATGGTCAAACTAAAAACAAGAAAAAGAGAATCTGAAACTATTTACCTTTCCAAACGGATATTATTTGATTTTCTTATCTGCATTACTACTTTCTTTTACTGTTATTTTTCATGCTACTAACATTTAATTATTTTCTGTAAATACATTGGTGTTTTTGTAAAACTAATTTATTTTTATTTCTTTAGAATGATTGGCGATAAAGATTTAATTCTTGATAACAAAATAACCAAAAAAGTTTACCCGACTCAAAATTTGTCGGATCAGTTGCAATTTGTTTTCGAAGCAGATCCGAATTTATGTCTTGTGAAGAATAACATCAAAATTCACTTTTCCATTGAGCTTGATGACAAATATATTCCTGAACAAGGTTTTGCTGCTAAGCAATTTTCAGGACTTGCAGTGGAATTAAACTCACAACGTGTTTCTTATCCAAAAACCAGGTAAATATTTATTTAATTATGTATTGATTATTTAAAAATTATTTAGGGGTGAATATTTTTTGACAGATTACATGTCAAAATGTACTAATTTTTCAAAATTATATGTCGAATCAATGTATGGAAGTCTGGAAGGATATTTCGATGACTACTGCTTTGAATATTTACAAAATACCGAGAAGAAACAATTAATTACCCACAGACGTAAAAATGGAATTTCCAAGACCGGAAAACATGTTTATGAATTTGTTTGTGTTCCAAATGACTCGTTTCTCAACGAAAACACTCCATTATTACCAAATATAGAATTAAAATTGGTATTTGATCGACTCCCAGCTCAATTTTCCGTTTTATCAATAGACAGTAAAGATACAGATATCAATGGAGTAGTACTTCCCCTTTTAGATGTTTATGCAATTGCAGATTACGTCTCATCTACCGCTTTACGACATCATTTTGATACAATTCAGTATCAACCAATTGAATACATTTATGATGAAACAAATGCAATGGTTAAAAATCTGCCCACACATGAATCATTTATTCGAGTGGAAAATATAACCGGTGGAAATACTCCTGATTATATTTTTGTAGCAATTTGCAAAACAGCTGGAGTAAACGGTAGTTTAGCAAGCACTTCTACTTGTTTCAAAAATCACAACATTAAAGAATTCAATATAACTCTAAATGGAGCATCCGTGAATGGATATCCAATGAGAGTGAATAATGATTTTCCAATATTACCGTATGCAAAATTACAAGACGTTCTCGCAAGATCCGCTCACGTTGAACTTGGTGCTCAAATCTCGATTCAGGACTTTCAGGTTTGTTATTTATATTGTCAAGGCCGTAATAAAATGTAATTTAGCAATGTTTGACATTATATTCCCACCGTTTTGAAGGAGAGCAAACTAATCAAGGATGGTTGGGTATTACTTTACAATTGTCAAATCCAACAGGATTTTCCGATGCCCACTCAATAATTATCTGGACGGTCAGAAACGCTAAAGTCACCATCGATCGATATAATCAACTGTCAAAAGATTTTATTTAATCACCAATTTTATTTGTAACTGCAGTTAATCAATAAATTTACCGCTTTTCTCAAGAAAAAAGGAAACTGTCAGCAAGTCAACAGGAATGAATCCACTTTTTGTCATGTTCAGAACTTTGTTATGATTCTGAAAGCAGGTAGATAGCAATTCCGATCTTGTGTAGTTTTTCATTTCGTCAATGAGCTTTTCCATATCTTCAAGAGTATTGATCATTGAACGTTTATTGATAGCAAGCGATCGTTGACTCCAATTATACTGAAATCCCGCTAAAATTTTTAATTTTTTAATAAAAATAATACAGGTATTACCACATTTACTCACACTCGGGATGCTTCATGATGAAACCAAAGTCGATAAGAATTCGATAAGGAGGTGTCAAAATTGAATCAAGTTCTTCCAAAATATCGGCTGTTTTCATATTTTTGTCAAACAAACAATGTATCGTAACGTTTTCCGTCTTTTTGATCTTGTGTCGCCAAGATTTTGGAAAGAAGTAGTAGTCCTTAACCTGTTGCAAAAGGTCTTGATTCTTCAAATAATTCAAAATTCCATCGTCAATTTCACTTCTCAATTTAACGATTGATTCATCGTCACGCATTATTTCGGCTAATCCAGCCTTTTCTAAAGCGGTAAACCCCATTTCTAAAAATAACGAAACAATTAATTTACAAATACTTTCCATTTATTTTGAGAGGTTCACATGTTACAGCGTCAGATTGGACCATCATTTTTACAAAAACATCAGACAGAGAAGATTTTTCAGTAGTCATTCGCGTCATTTTCTTATTTACATCTTTTCGAAGACTAGTAATTTGGCATTTTTGAGTCGGAAGTTCATTGAAAAGAACACCTTGAAATGTTGATTGTTCAAATTCGTTCGAATGGGGTACACCCTTTGTACTTTTCTTGATATCATCTCCGGAAGCGCATTGGTACATTTTTGAGCCAAGGGCAATAAACTGTCCATCATCGCATTCCCATTCAACTTAAAATAGTAATTATGAACAGCTCATAATATATTCAATTTATATACTTTTCATTTTTCCAGGTGTCTTAGCATCAAGCACAGTTTCTTCCAGAACGAACCATTTGTGCCAGTTAGCTTTGAATTCTTGGAGAAGTTCCGGTTTGACAATTGGTAAAATTGTAGCTTCCAGGCGACCTCTGATTGTATCTTGGTCGAATTTGACAGTGCGAGTAAAAGCTGAAAAAATAATTTATTTGGTGAAATATGAAGATCTAATTTCGTACATATACAAAGGCTGTCAGTGTCGGCATAATTGAGACGAAATGTTTTTGGTTGTAAATATTTGAAAAGAACATCGTAAACAAACTTCAAAAACAGTAATTTTGAATTTTGCAGTATGGCCAAACACATAGTAAGCGGTCTATCGTCTTTGATTGTTCTTTTTGTCCTTTCAATTTCGACACATTCGTGTTCGCCATTTTCCATTTCTAGTGCCGTTGAGTGTTTGTAAAGTGGGCTTCTCATTTCTTTCTTTTGTTTGGCATCATCACCAATTAAAACTTTTGTGTGTTTTTCAACAGCTTCACCCAGTTTACCGTATCCACTTAAACACAAATACTTATTTTAGCAAATTAAATAATAAACATCTTAATTATTGATAGAATTAAAGGTTTAATCACTTACGAATTTCCGATAACTTTGTAACACAATCCAAGGGCATCATTGCCATTTTCGATTGAATTTACACGACCCTGAGTAATCATGTTAACAAATGGTTTCAGAATAACAGCAGGAAGATATTGAATAAATTTTGACACATTTGTGATCTTCATTCCCATTCGTAAATAAAATGCAGCTAAGGGAGTGAACAGTAGCATTTGTTTTCCATTATAACGTTGCATGAGGGTTGTCTGCGGCATGGAAAAATTACGATCTTGAACACGTTGGCGCATATAATCTGACAACATCGTTTCATCAATTTCACCGCGTATGAACAGAGGAGGGAAATTGACCCATTTTATTGCCTCAATTACGTGTTCTGGCGTTTCGACGTCACAGACAACGTATCCAAACAGTTCCTCATTAAAAATTCCGTTGATTATTTCAGACTCGTTTTCATACAAATTGAAAATGCGTGGGAAATCCGGTGTTTTAAGGAATTTGAGTTTCATTGATTTTTTCATCAAATCCCACTGGCATTCTCTCATAATGATTAGCTCACCCCGTTCAGACAAATATTCTCGTTTTGCAATCCAACGATCAGATGCTTTTTTCTTCTCATCTTCTGGCCACTCATTAGTTGATTTCTTTTTGCAATTAGGATTCGTACAATCAGGGTGCGCCCAGCATCCAAGAAATTCATAAAATAGTTCTTTTTCATCAATTTTCGCGTAACCATCAATGGAATAAGGTCCAACAACGTGTTCACCCCGATAATACATATGTTGTAATTGACATTTTTCACCCAAGTTGGAAATCAGTCGCTTGTCAAACATCTGGATATATGTTAACCATTGAAGACTCTCAAATGAGCAACCGGAAATCATCACACGTTTTGCATAATATGTACTTGAACCACGATTTTTTCGTTCCCAAAATATACCTTGCAACGTTTTAATTATTTCGAATATTTATTTATTTTGTAATTGTACCTGGCGTTGTGGGAAATTCTTGACTTTGAGCCCATAAATACAAAGCATTGAAATCGAAAAATGATATCTTCGTAAACGGAGCTCCATCTGCTGCAAATTGTGTTGATTTTGGTAACCCTTCTTGCCCCGTCAGATCGGTCATTCGATGATAGACATTAACTTAAAGAATAATATTTATAGACGTCTATACATTATTATTTTTATACAATTTTGATACATTTATATTAATTGTTAATGCATACCTAATCCACCGTATAATGATTCTCGGAATAGTTGTCGCAGCTGTGGACTTTGTTTGATGTTGTTATTCTTTTTATTTTTCTTTGGATCATCAAAACTTTCGTAAAAACTATAACTCAGTGGCGCCGTTGAATCGTACTGAGCAAACTGACAGTCTTGAGCGTAACCTGCAAGTGAAACGCGCATTGCCGGGTCCATACCAAAAATTTTAAAGAAATTTTCAAAACTATTATTTATGGCTTTCGCCAATGGAAACGTGTCCAAAAGATTGTAATAGGACAACCAACTCGCGAAATTGATCATTTTTTCCGGATCATTTGTCGGTAACGCTCGGCGGCGGTTGTATTCAGTTTTGGCCTTTTTGTAATCTTCAAGTGACACGTTAGTTCCTTTCAATTCCGAATAAAAAGCTTCGTGATCAGGAAATTCTATTTGCTCATAAATGGCTTCCACGCTTCTGAAATGACTGTATGGAAAAATGCTCTTTTCTTCAGTAACGCCATTTTGTTTTAAATATTTGGACAAACTGCACGGGGTGGTAAACAAAATGCTGTCTTTGAACATAAATTCGCCCGCAGTAATTGAGAAAAAATGCCCGTCCTTTTTGATAATTTGCAATTTGTAACCTCGTCGGATCAACTCTGGGAATAGGTATGGCGCCAAAACAGTCAAATCGTACTTGGCTGAACATATAAAAATATTTTAAAGGTTATAATTAGTAAAAAACGACCATGTGGTCCTTATTTATATTATTGGGAAGGGGGGGNGTTAAAAATCTACCTTTAAACGAATCTTTTGTTCGGGTCGAAAATATAACTGGTGGAAATACACCAGATTATATATTTGTCGCAATTTGCAAAACAGCCGGAGTAAACGGTAGTCTTGCAAATACATCAACAAATTTCGCAAATTATGATGTCAAAGAAGTCAATATAACACTAAACGGTGCTTCCGTCAATGGTTATCCCATGCGAATAAACAACAATTTTCCGATTTGGCCTTATGCCAAATTACAAGATGTACTTTCACGCTCTGCACATGTGGGTCTTGGTGGCCAGCTTTCAATCAAAGATTTCAAGGTTTGTTATTTATATTTTATTTTTATAAATTAAAAAAAAATCTAATTAGACGTCTCTCACACTTTACGCGCACCGATTTGAAGGAGAACAAACTAACCAAGGATGGCTTGGTATAACATTACAACTAAACAATCCTGCTGGATTTTCGGAAGCCCATTCCATGGTCGTTTGGACTGTGAGAAATTCAAAAGTGACTATCGACAGATTCAATCAACTCTCCAAAGACTTTATTTAATCACCAATTTTATTAAACTACATTTCTGAACTGTACTACAGATTAGTCAATAAATTTTCCGCTTTTTTCGAGAAAAAATGATACTGTGAGTAATTCAACAGGTACATAACCACTTCTGGTCATGTTTAGAACATTGTCGTGTTTCGCGAAGCAAGCTTTTAGCAATTCAAGTCTTGAGTAAGCTTTCATTTCTGTGATCAAATTCTCCATGTCTTCATTTGTATTTATTTTTGTGCGAGCATTGACAGCTAAAGATCGTTGACTCCAATTAAATTGAAAACCCACTGAATGTAAAATTAAGCTTTGAAATTTCACTTTATTTGTTATTTATTACTCACACTCAGGGTGTTTCATAACGAATCCAAGATCAATCAAAATGCGATACGGCGGTGTCAAAAACGAGCTCAATTCGTCTAACAGATCGTTGATTGTTAACTGTTGGTTATAAAACCAATGCATTGAGATGTTTTCGGATTGTTTGATTTTATGACGCCATGATTTTGGAAAAAAGTAGTAGTCATGTATTTGTTGCATCAGATCCTTTTCCTTTAAAAAATTAAGGATTTCGTCACTCAATTCAATACGCAGTCTATTTATTTCTTCATCGGAACGCATAGTTTCAACTAAAGACGCTTTTTCTAACGATGTAAAACCCATTTCTAAAAAAAAAAATTCAATGTAAATTTACAAATATTCACCGTTTATTTGCAAAGTTTCACATGTGACAGCATCATTTTGAACTTGCATTTTCACAAAAATATCAGACAGTGACGTTTTTTCAGTTGACATTCGAGTCATCTTTTTGTTTGCGTCTTTTCGCAGACTGTTGATTGTACATTTTTGCGTAGGAAGCTGGTTGAACAAAACTCCTTGAAATGTAGTTTGCGCAAATTGATTGGAATGTGGGACACCTTTTGTACTTTTTTTGATGTCTTCACCTGAACAACATTGATACATCTTTGCACCAAGAGCAATGAATTGTCCGTCATCACATTCCCATTCAACTTAATCAATGTTTTAGTATTGGACTCAGGAAAATTTATAATATAATTATAATTTATAATTGATGTATATAAGTATCAATATAAATATATAAGTAATATTAACTTACTTTTCATTTTACCAGGTGTTTTGGAGTCAAGTACAGTTTCTTCTAGAACGAACCATTTGTGCCAATTTGCGGTGAATTCTTGCATCAATTCTGGTTTCACAAGTGGTAAAATTGTGGCTCCGAGCCGACCACGAATTGTATCTTGTTGAACTTCTGCCGATCGGGTAAACGCTAGAATAAATAATTGAATTTCAAATCAATTTAAAATTGTTCGTACATATACAAAGGCTATCCGTATCAGCGTAGTTAAGACGAAATGTTTTTGGTTGAAGGTATTTATACAAAACATCATACACGAATTGCAGAAACAACAATTTGGAATTTTGAAGAATTGCCAAACACATAGTAAGCGGTTTATCATCTTGAATTCGACGTTTGGTACGTTCAATTTCAATGCATTCGTATTCACCGTTTTCCATTTCTAATACGGTTGAGTGTTTGTACAACGGACTCTTAGCTTCTTTTGCTAACTTTTTGTCGTCACCAATTAATACGTCTGTATGTTTCTGTACAGCTTCACCAAGTTTTCCATAGCCACTAAAATGTAAATTTTAACTCATTATTATTTTGTTGATTTATTGAGCACTGAAACAAAGACAAATTAGTGAATCATGTTACTTACGAATTTCCGATAACTTTGTAGCATAATCCAAGCTCATCGTTACCATTTTCAATTGACTCAACACGACCTTTTGTAATCTTTTCGACAAACGGTTTAAGAATAACAGCTGGAACATATTGTATAAATTTTGAGACTTTGGTGATTTTCATTCCAAGTGTCAAATAAAAACGAGCCAATGGAGTGAATAACAGGACTTGTTTTGCATTGTACCGTTGAATAAGCGTTTTTTGAGGCATCGAGAATTGACGGTCTTTAACTCGTTGTTTCATGTAATCTGACAACATTGATTCATCGATTTCTCCACGGACAATTAAGGGCGGAAAATTAAGCCACTTGATTTCGTCAATTACATGTTGCGGCGTTTCAACATCACAAACGACATATCCAAACAATTTTTCGTCCAAAATACCACTCACTATATCGAACTCATTCGAATATAAGTTGAATATTTGCGGAAAAGCAGGAGTATCAACAAATTTGAGGTTTTTTGTCCTTTTCAATAAATCCCATTGACATTCGCGCATTATTATAAGTTCGCCTCGTTCAGACAAATATTGCCTTTTTGCAATCCACCGGTCAGTAGCCTTTTTCTTTTCATCCTCAGGCCAATCGTTGCTTGACTTCTTTTTACAGTCTGAATTGGTGCAATCAGGATGCGCCCAACAACCAAGAAATTCAAAAAACAACTCTTTATCATCAACTTTTGCATATCCGTCGATTGTGTAAGGACCAACTACATGTTCACCACGGTAATACATGTGCGCAAGCTGTACTTTTTCGCGAGTATTGTTAATTAGTCGATTATCGAACATTTGAACGTACGTCAACCATTGTAGACTTTCAAGTGAACAGCCAGAAACCATAACACGTTTCGAAAAATAGACACTTGAACCCCGATTTTTCTTCTCCCAATAAATTCCTGGCGTCGTTGGAAATTCTTGACTTTGAGCCCACAAATATTACGCGTTGAAGTCGAAAAACGAAATTTTGGTGAATGGCGACCCGTCTTCGGCAAATTGTGTGGACTTTGGTAGACCTTTTTGTCCAGTAAGGTCAGTCATTCGATGATAGACGTTAACTTAAATAGGCACTTAGCTTCAAATTCACGAAAGGGTAACAAAATGAGACTCAATTTACTGTTTGGAAAATACTGCCTGAGTTATATTAACGAGTCTATTATTTTTCAAAACATAAAAGCTGATCTTATTTGCTCAAAGTTCAAAGACATACCTAAACCACCAAACAGCGAGTCGCGAAATAATTGCCTCAAGTGTGGTTGTTCTCTCTTTTTTGGAGATTCATTTTCGACCGCTTTTCTGGGTTTCGGATCATCAAAGCTTTCATAAAAGCTGTAACTGAGTGGCGCGTTAGTATCATATTCGCCAAACTGGCAAGCTTGAGCGTAACCGGCTAGGGAAATGCGCATTGATGGGTCCATTCCAAATATTTCGAAAAAATTACGAAAACTATTGTTAATTGCTTTGGCCAGAGGGAATGTATCCAATAAATTGTAGTAGGACAACCAATCCGCGAAGTTGTGCATTTTGTGGGGATGGCCTATTGGTAAGGAACGGCGTCTATCATACTCGGACTTTGCTTCTTCATAATCTTGCATGGAAACATTTGTACCTTTCAATTCAGAGTAAAATGCACTGTGTTCTGGAAAATCTTGTTGTTCGTGAACAGCTTCAACAGATCGGAAATGCGAGTACGGATAAATACTTTTCTTTTCTTCGACTTTATTTTGTTTTAAGTATTTGGATAGACTGCACGGAGTAGTAAACAAGATAGCATCTTTGAAAACAATTTCTCCAGCTGCAATTGAGTAAAAATTTCCCTGTTTTTTTACTATTTCCAACTTATGTCCACGGCGTGTAAGTTCGGGAAGTAAATAAGGCGCCAAGACATTCATGTCAAATTTAGCTGAATGAAAAATAGTAAAAGGTGAGTATATTATATGACGGAGATATTTTTAAAAGAGGGGTGTGTTTTCAACAGGGGGGGGTGTTTTCAACAAGGAGGGGGTGTTTTTAACAAGAG
>SCLG01000394.1:7317-31149 GCA_004367875.1 Oikopleura albicans
ATTCTAATAAAAAAATGACCTCTTTTGTGACGATGCTCATTTATCGGACGTTTTCGGTTCTCGAAAATAGCCGATAAATGAGCATCGTCACAAAAGAGGTCATTTTTTTATTAGAATTTTTAAGGACTGTAGTATGTTATATCAATTCAATCGATCACATTAACAAATATCATTCCGAAATGCCGTAACGCATTCTTTTTATTTTGTACGTAATAAAACTTTTTATTACAGCAGTTATATCAAACAATTATGAAGAATTTTATGATTGGACTTTTTGGAGAAAATAAATAAATAATAAAAAAACGGTCATTAATAATTCATAATTGTCAGAACAGTGATATTATCTATTTCTCTATCGCTTTCTATTCCTCCTAACGGCAACCGCTTTTCGTCGCTGGGTATTTGGTGTCCCCGAAACGCTTTGTACATTGAACATGTTGTTGGCACTAAACATAATATTTTTTTAAACTTTTAATGCTAAAATACATATACACTGTATAATATACAGTGTATATTATGTATATTATACAGTCCTCGTCCTCAATTCGGCAAGGGTTTTCAAATTTTTCGCGTAAACAGCTTAGCTTTTAAAGTTACTCGGCAAGGATTTTTTTTTTTTTTTGCTTTTTGTTGCCGAATTGGGGACGATAATGCAATATTATCCCAACGGACATAACTATAAATATGCCAATTTTGGAACCGTACTTCCAAATAAATCAGCAAAATGCAAGAACACCCCGATTTAAGAAATATGGGTGGTTCCCGCTCTTAAATGAAACGACTATAAAAATCAACATTTAATAAGNTTTTTGTGATTGCCTCGAGTAATCCACCGAGCCAAATTGCTCTGTCGTATCAATTTTTATATACTTTGATAAGTTCAGGACGCCTGGAGTTTCCGTCCGAGGCTGTGGGGTCGTTGCTTCTTCGCGGAGGTCGACCAGTGATTGATAGGGTGTCTCGTTGGTACCCATAATCAAACTACTTCGGGGAGAGTCAATATAACCGAGCATATCAATTTTCATCGTGCCTGATTGAGCCTTGTCATTGGGTTCATCTTAACCTACTTTCCAGACTAACTGAAATCAACAACGAGGTCTCTCGGATAAAATGGGTCTCGGAAAAAATGTAAAATACCGTCTTTTGGAGAAGATTTAAAATACTTCGAATTGTTTAGCCCATTATGTTTTTTCGGTAATTTTTTTGCACTACTAGATTGTTACTTTAGTTTTTGTAGTGAAATCCACGCGGTGTCCCAATCCCTTAAAATATAGATATACAGCTTGCTACTGGATTAGACACCGCGTGGATTTTGTTACAACAAAACTAAAGTAACAATGTATAGTAACAATGTAGTATTGTTTTCCAATAGTATTTGAAAAAAAAAATGCAAGATAACTCACACTTCATAGATGTGAAGTAATGAAATATTATATTTCTGCAAGATAACTGCGTGACATATAATTTCGCAGAGGATGCATTCGAAGAAAATTTCCCAGCAAGCGTTTTCTACTGGTGTGGGTAACGAGTTTGTCACCGAGCTCAACGGGACTCGTCGTATATTGATTTATGGCCCATAACTTATGAAACTTGTCAACATATATACGTTCAACAAGTCTCGTTCATTCCGGTGACAAACTCGATACCCACACCAGTATCCGTTCATGTACCTAACGGTTAAGTGGTTTTTAAGCCGTTTTAGAAAGTGCAGAAAATGTGGTAAAATTTGAACCCGGCCTCTCCTCTTCCCCACTTGTTGACAGCACGCACGTTGTATCGATATTCGCGATTTTCTTCTAGCCTTCCGATGGTCACCGAGCGTTTATATTTGCTTTTGAAATAAATACTTTTTTTCTCTTGCTCACTTTCGATTGGATGATAGTCGACTTCATATCCTTCAATTTCCCCATTTTTATCCGGAGGTTCGCCCCAGTTGACTTGAATGGCAGTCGGGCCACATACTTGGAAAATGATTCGTTGAGGTCGACCAGGGGCTATATAAGTTCACAGTTTGTACGGAATATCATAAAAAAAACCTACCGTGTGTATGCGGTTCAACCGTCGTTATGCTAATGATTAGAAGTTGATATGTAAATTGTACTCAATGCTTAATTTCTCAAAGTTAGATAGCATTTTGCTAATTTCTTTCTTCTTTTAGCTTTATAATTGATAACTCTATGTTGATTTTAAAGATAATACCATTTAAAAGGAATTACCACAAAAATCAAGTTGCAAGGGTTATACCGTACACGGTATACGGGCCTTTATGCCTGAAAACGGAAAAAAACTTGAAAACGGAGAAACCTGAAAACGGAGAAAATTTGCAAAAAAAATGGCCTCTATAATGCTCTCTAGTGCCAAAAATTGTGCAAACACGCGGTATATTTCTGTACTTACGAAAACCATTTGTGCGAAATCGAAGGTATTCTGACTTTTTGTAGTGATTATTGATGTCAAAAGCAGTAACGAGAATTTGATATTCCTTATCGGGCGACAATGACATAATATTAACCTAAAGTATTATTTTTAATGATTTTTTTTTCTTAATGAGTCTGTGCATCTAAACATACTTGAGTAACTTCATTTTCATGTCGGGTAATTTGTTGATCGTTTGACTCATTGAACATTTGAATACAGGAGGTGATGTAATAACGTGCGTTCTCTTGATAATTCCACTCTACCTCGCATGTTTCCGACGTCACTTTAACCAGTCGGGCGATTGGGGCATCAATTGGGCCCCAAATTTTTTTAGGGGGTGCTGCAGACGATGTCAGAGGCGGTTCGATGATTATGGGCGTCGGAAGAATTCCCTCGGACGAATCGGACGAGTCTGAGCTTGAGCTTTTTGAAGATGAACTTCGTGCGGAGGGCACAATAGAAAGCATGCTTGTTTGAGTTTCGTGCTCGACGAGCTTTCTTGCTTCTTCGGTATTTGTTGAATTAGTCGCGAATGTTGGTCCACTTTTTTTCTTTTCTAGCGGTTTCTGAAGTATAAATATTCACAATACACCGCATGCGCTCTAATGTTCCTTGCCGTAATGTTTTATTTTCCCACTCGTGATCTAGGTTTCAAAATATTTCAATTTGTCTCGAAAAAAACTTTCGACTTCTCTACCTGCGCCCTGTCCGCTAATGCGGAGTGGCCAATAATTTATGGCGGAGCGGCCAATAATCAAAAGATTTTTGAGAAAATTATACGAAGAAAATTCTATGAAGTTAATCGAAAAAAAACATTTACAAGGGGGTCGCCAAATAAGGGCCCCTCAAATAAGGCTCGGTGGCGCCAAATAAGGGTCGCTTATTTCGAGAAAAAAATATTGCTCCAAATAAGGGTCGCTTTTTTCGAGAAAAAATTATTGCTCCAAATAAGGGTAATTTTACCATTGTTTCCCATAGACCCTTTTTATTATTTTTTGATCTGCTTGAATATATTATTGATCAAAATTGTAATAAACTCACATTTAATATTAATATTAATTAATTAATTAATTGACATCTTTAATATTGATAAAATCAAATATATAACGCAAAACAATCATAATTACATAAAGAAATAATGGTAGAACAATCTAATTATGGTTTCGCCAAATAAGGGTCCGGTTGCCATATAAGGGTCGGTTTTTTTTTAACACGAAACCGACCCTTATTTGCCGACCCCTGTGGGCAAGTCCCTGAGAATTTATGGAAAAAGTTGTGTTGTGTGTGTAAGGTTTTAGTCCTGAGTCAGGACTCCTGAATACATTAAATTTTACCTGTAGTTTTGGTTGTTGAATAACCTTCGGGTAGTCGATAACTGGCGGGGTAACATTTTCGATTTGCGCGTTTCCGAACGGCATAGTATTTGACTCTTGTTGGATTCGTGATGGTTTTGGGGGCGTTTGGGGTGGGCCAACTTCGGGCCGCCTATTTGGGTCGATAAGTTCGTCCAACTCCGGCGGCACCAACGGGTCGACTTCCTCAGTGGGCGTCGTTTTTTTACCTTTTCTCATGTAACAATACAACCAACAGCATTGTAAAAGTAACAGTAAGAGTAAAATGAGCAAAACCCAAAATAGAATGATTAACGAATAAGGGCTCTCTTCCTCGGGCGCCGACGTAGTGCTCGATTCTACCGTCGTTGATTCGATAATTGGCAAAGGTATGGGCGGCACTACAGGAGCCATACATTCGAGGCTTCCGTCGCTATGAAAGAAGAAATTAGAATGTTCAATCTCACATTTGCAATGATCCTCTTCGGATATATAACTGCCTTTACTTAGGTTTGAAATAAGTAAAATAAATGAGATTTAATTCTTTAAAATTCCTTCCGTATCAAAAAGTTTTGTTAATCGAGCACACAATACGATAGACCCCCGTTGCTGTTTTGTTGTCACCCGTTATCTTGCAGATTTTTGGTAATCCAATAGGGTTATTACGTCCTATGTAGCCCTGCTTCGCGGGCCCATTCGGTAATCCAATATGGGCATCATATCTTATGTAGACCCGCTTCGCGGGTCCATTCGGTAATCCAATAAGGTCATAACATCCTATGTAGCCCCGCTTCGCGGGACTATTCCGTAATAATATAGGGTGATTCTCTGTTGATTCTTTGAACCAAGTTTCCAGAAAAAAATCTGTATCATATAGACCTATGTGTTTAAGCATTGCGCTATTATATTGCAGCGCGTTTGTAGCAAACGGTTCGCTCCGGTATATTGCGGATTTTTTTTCATGTAAAAGTTGCAAGATAACGGTGTAAGAGTTTTATGTCCTAACTTTGATGTGTCCCCGTAAGTCTGAGTGTTCCAAAAGGAACTTTCAAAATTTCAAACCCTGCCCTTCCCCATAACACGGAATGCAAAATGAGCCATTTCTGCCGAGTAAAAATTTTTCATCGCAAAAACAAATGCCGTCGGCCAGATACGCCCCAACACCTGAGCAAGCAACGCAAGATTTTTCATCAGTCGATGTTGCCGAATTAATGTTTGATTGATATCCATCTCTACAAGAGCAAGAATTGAATTCGTCTAAATACGCCCCCTCACCCCAACAACGGATACACGTTTGCCCAGTGGATGCGAGTATTGACTCATTTTCACAGCCGCAAGTAGTTGACTCGATATCTGTTAAACGAATGGTACTAACTCATTATCATTTTTATACACAGGGTGCGTAATAATCTTGCAAAAATGCAGTTCTCGGGCGACTTTGGAGTTAATGTGTATTTTTGTGCACATTTTTGCTATCGACGCTTTCCGAAAGTCCTTTTTGATGTGAAAATTGCACATTATGTTCCATGATTATGTTTGAAATTTTGAGTCCAATAGCATTTTTTCTCGAAAAAAGCGTCCAAAAAAGGAGTATCGTCACAAAAAAGGGTCATTTTTCTATTAGAATGGACCCATTTTGTCGAAAGCGTCCGAAAAAGGGGCAATTTTCCAAAAAAGGAGCGCCCGAAAAAAGAGTAAGGACTGTATTTTTTTCATGCCAAACGGATACTTTGAGTGATATTTGGATGAATTTAGTTTAGACCTATTTTTTGTAAGCAATTAATACGTTTTGAATTGAATTTGTACCTTACCTTGAAAAATAGCACCATGATTACAAGCGCAAAAATTACTCTCATCGAGATAGTGAAGTGAAGCTGCGGAGTTACATTCAATACAATTTCCATTATCGTCCCCTAGAAACCCTAATGCACAGTGACATCCTAAAATGTCGTCGAAAACGGCATTAATTCCGCAATTGCAATTATTGTTCATATCTAACGATGCTTATACAAGAGATAAAAAGACAGATTCAGAGGGTTTTTTAGCAAAAAACAGTTTTTGACAGAAACAAATATCGACAAAAATCGTTGAAAAATTACATTTTGTGATTTCCCTGGCTAAAATAAGCACATTTTAGACTTCAAAAATAGAATGGGTACGGGCTCGAGGGCCGGAAAAGGCGTTGACCGTAAGAGGTACATCTTATTAAAATTACAAATTTTTTTGCAAAAAAATATTTCGAAGAAATTTCGAAAATAAATCGAAGGACAATTCCGTCAATTATTTGACTACATGTAGAGTGTATGTCGCATTGTCTGTAAACAGGTGAAGGGTACAAAATATGGTTTCGCGACCATTTTTGGTGTTTAAACAAGGTTTCGCGACCATTTTTCTTCTACTCAAAAACAGTGGCCGCGAAAACTCACCTAAAACACCATTTCGGGACCATGTGGTCGCGAACCATATTTTGAACGACAATTCGCGACCAAATGGTGTGGTTGCCAAACTACTCATAAGCGGGTTTTTTCGCGACCACAAATGGTCGCGAAAGTACCCCACTCCTGTTAACATAAATAATAGGGATTTATATCTCTGGCTTGAGGGCCGAAACAATGAACACAGTTTGCTCCATCATCGGTTAGAATTGAATTGGTTGAACATTTGCAAAAACCGCCGACGTTGACTCCACCCGTGCACGATATACAATTATTATTGACCTCATTAATTAAATATCCTTCTTTACAGATACAACTGGTTTGATTAACCAACATAGAAAATGGATCATAGCAATTGCATATACCGAAGCTATCTACAACTGCGCCCGGACCGGTACATGGAAAACAACTTTCTTTTGAGTAATCGGACACAAATCCGTCCGAGCAGCGGCACTGGCCATCTCCTGTCATAGTTGTGTGTTCAATGTTAGTACAAGNATTTTCTACAAGCTAACCTGAAGTCAAACACTTGTTATATGAAATACACATTCACAACATAAATTTTTTGATTCGAATTTCGAAGCATCAAATTTTTTTAATGATTTGTTGTACAAAATTATGTTCCCCAGGTTTGTGATTTTTCGCGGATTTAGTTGACATTGTCCTTAGACGTTACTAACGCCGTTAAAGGCGGTTTATACTGTCAAATTCACATCCCATCTTTGATGACATCTTCGATCTTGTGGTCATGTATGCCTTTGAGAAGTTGTACAGAAGGGGATTCGTTCCGTACAACTTCCGGATCAAAGCTAACCTGTAACGTCACCCTATGTCTGTTACTAATGTACTTGGGGAAAAATTCATATTCCGATGAATGATCCCGAAAGTCGCAAAAAAATTTCGAATAAAAATCCATTCATCCAACAGCTTGGCAGACTGTAACCAACGAAAGAAGAAATGTTCCGCCGCTTTCAAAAATAAAGCTAGAAAATGTAAAAATTATTTTTTTTTCTCAACTCGCGCAGCCACGTTCTATGAATGTGGATTTATGAAATATTATTGGTCGGGTGTTACTCTACCCGTTATTTGAGACCTCAAACTGACCTGACTAAGTATTGTCTAATTGAATGGCGCGTAGGCGGAAAAGTGAAAACATTTTTAGGGAAAATCTACCGGATAACAGCGAAACCGAGCTCAAAATCTTTAGCAACCCGAGCCAAGGGAGAGAATTGTTTGAACAAGTCGAGCCGAGTCAAATTTGCCCAAATTTTGGTAAGTCAAATTTTGATCAAAAAAAACGAGCCGATTAAGCCGACCCCCTGTGAGTCAGAGCCTGTGACCACCCATTTTTGCCAAATTTTTTTCAAGACCTTAGTTCAAAAATCGGAAAAATATTTTGTACAAAAAAAAAGAATATCTTGAACATTGTATAAGATTAGTAGTGTTTATGAATTTCGATGTCTGTTAACTCCCAGAGGGAAGTGCGTGCATATATATACATATATGCACACGACTTGTTTTTTTCGTCGATTTAAGGACCGGTCAGTCATGTTGTTTACAAATAGTACGTTCGGGGAAAACGCTATAGAATACGTTCTACAAAAACGATTGCATTATTTTTTGTGCTGTACTATGAGAACATCGTTTCTTCTTTACCGTTGTATGATTTCAATTTTTTTTATTATTCACACCGACCGCCCACGTCGACTTGAACTTGTAAAAAAATTCAAATTGTCCGGTCCATCTATTGAACAGCGTTGGTGGTATTGACTTGTTTTTTTTAGTCAAATGTTCCTTTTACACAGGCGCTCAATCGTAAAGAAGCGATTTTTCATAAATGGTCTAGAACAAAAAATATATGAAAAAGACTGTAAAACTGGGAAAATTATCGAACTTCGTGACCTTGAAATTTAATGAACAAAAAAAGATATCAAAAATCGCTTCTTTACGATTGGGCGCAATGAGTCGCTTAATAATAATCCAAAAAAATCTTATAAATAACACCAACAGTACTCAATTGATGGTTTCCGATTCAAAAATGTTGACGATAAAAATGTGTACTTTAGCCAAAAAAGTGTGTCATGCGTTGTGATTTGTACTAACTTTGAAGCCAAATCGTGTTTAACCATTTCTGGGAACATTGTAGACTACCATCATGGAAAAAGTAGACATTAAAAGACAAGTAAACAACATTTAATTTTGAAAAATTGTATGACCAATTTTACCAATTCCAATTTTCATCGAAATTTTGAAAGCTCAATATTTCTAGAATTTGTTGGTGAAATGAACTTGGCAATGCTCAATAACAATAGCTAACGCCTTAAAAAGTATTAAAAACATAAACATGTGCAAATAGAATGGATCTAGAGGTTTTTGGGTTAAGTTTGTACACAACATGACTGACCAGTCCTTAACCTTCAAACACATATTTAAGTTCCGTGAACACAGATGCGGAAGATTGTCCGCATCATCACTCTTTGTGTTCTTACATACGTTATTTTTCACTATAATCAAATCGATGGTCCTGAATTGAATGAGCATACTCTGGATTCCAGAGTCTGGAAAGCGCTCCGAGCACCCTTCTGCACTTTTTGGTCGATTTGAGCACAAAACCACAAATTCACAAACGGTTAACCGGGTGACCTACGGGGTTCATTTTTTGCAGGCTATTGGGCCGTTCACTACTTAACAGTTTCGGAAAAATATGACAGAGAAAAAAAATGTGCGTGAAAAATTTTTATCACAAATTTTTATTTGCTCTCCAATTTTGTAATCGATTAGTCTATGTTGGTTTTCACAGCCGTCAGATTTAATAAAATAAAACATCAAAAAAAAAACGCATTTTATATGCCAATGCGGACAATCTTCCGCAATATGTGTTTGAAGGTTAAGGCATATTTCAACTGGTCAAAATTTCCGGTTTCTTTGATTTAACTGAAATTTCGCACAGAGGGGTTTTCGACATGAGCGAATACCATGGTAACGTTGGTTTTATCGATTTTTCTTCTCCAAAGTCCTTTATGGCTTATAGGAAGGGCCGTTTCTTAGTACTGAAACTTTCTAAAATTTGATCTATCTGAAAAAGTGCTCCATAGCATGTAACCCTGACCTCTTGAATTAAAAATACGCCCCGTACTATTCATCTCTAAAACGCATATTCGTGTGTAATAACTTATTACTAATAAATGTCCCCTTTAATGGGAGTTAGCAACAATATTGCGATCAAATATGATTATTTTTAAACTGGTCATTATTCAGTACTATATCATCGAATAATACAGAAAAAAGTTTTTTCGGAACATTTTTTGAGCTAATAGGTATTTATTTCATAGCCGTGTTTCGTTGAAGTTTTCAAACTTCGAAATTTTCTAGATTTATAATTACACATGAACTTGGAAGTACAATATAGTATGACTAAAAAGTCTTTAAGGCTAATAGTCAACTGATAAAACGGCAAAAAATGTTTCTAATGGCCACTTTTCTGATTTTTAGTTTTATTTGTAAACAAAAGGTCCCTCATCCCCTTAATTTATATGGTATCCCCTTAATTTATATGGTATAGTGCCACTGTGGCACCGTAAGCCACCCCGTAAGCGCTGTACAGTTTGGAGAAATTTGAAGTGATTTCGAACGCTTATAAATACGGTATTTTAAAATACCGAACACTGAAAATTGTGTTTTGTGTCAAAAATATAAAACATTAGCGGCTAATGATTAACCTGTACAACTTATCCTAGTTGAATTCATGTTAATGGCAAAACAACGAAACTTTTCTTCTTTTTTTTTGTAAAAATCTTATTAGTGAACATTGGCGTAATTCCGGTTGGTTCCGGAATTATCATAATGAAATTGAGTTTTTGAAAGAAAATTGCCTTTTGAATTATATCATTATTTATCAATAATTGTGGAACAATTCAGAATTATTGGCGTTTTTATGGAGAACTATTGAATCCTTAAAATCCAGTTCGTCCGGTGGCCGGAGGCTTTGATGGAAGAATGGAAAGTTTTTTTAACTAACAACAACTATAACTATTTGAATTAACAATTTTACATCTTTGTTAACGTCTTTTGGATAAAAAGTCGATATAATAACAATGAATTTATTTCGCTCCACGTAAACCGGGAAATAAAATAGTATTCATTTGGTTATTTGACTAGGGTGTCTCTAGGCTACATTTTTTATAAGGCACATTACCGATAGNTTAATTAATTAAGATTATTAATTAATTATCTAAGTTACACTCCCCCTCATGATAAGGGCCCCCACGATAAGGGCCACCTTGGCCCGCTTTCTCATAATAAGGGCCACTTTCTCATGATAACGGCCACTTTTTTGACGAAAATTTTTTTTTCTCATAATAAGGGCCAAAATAGGCATTTTTGCCCCAGGAATGGGCATTTATCTCTCATAATATGGGCAATTATGACTGAAAATATTTTTTTACTCATAATAGCCTATTATTAATAGGGGCCAAAATGCGGTTTGAAGGGTGGCCCTTTTAATAATATTATGAGAGATTTGAGTTTTTGTCTGATAGTCTGGCAAAGTCTGAACAAATTGTCCAATAAGATTGTCGGATATTCTTAATATACTGAATACACTTTACTAACGTCCACAATGTGGACTCCACATGGGAAAACAAAAATATAAAAAAGTAAAAAAAAATACATAAAAAATTGAGTGAATTACTAACCAGACTATCTGAAAAAAGAATCCACTTTCTCATAATAAGGGCCACCCCATAAGAAGGGCCACTTTTTCAGGAGACAAAAGTGGCCCTAATCATGAGGGGGGAATGTACTTAGACTAAGTACGAATATGTTTATTTCAATGAAATTCCTAGAAAAAAATTAATGAAATTTAAAAATTCATTTCCTTGTCCGCACTACAATTCTTACAAAAAAGTATAGCAAGTGTCTTTTTTTATTTATTTTTGAGATAAAACAATTATTTTCACTACTTTTGATTACAATATTATATACCGGCAAAAAATCAAGAAAATGGGTGACCACTAGTGTTTTATGATTTTTTTTTCTAAATTAAAAAAATCAAATTCAAAAATCCGAGACAATAATTCTGTGCGCATTGGTTGAAAGTTATTTTCACAAATGAAANGCTACATTCTTTATAAAGCACATTACCGCGGTATACCGATAGTTCGCAGTTATTAATTAATTAAGATTATTAATTAATTATCTAAGTTACACTCCCCCTCATGATAAGGGCCCCCACGATAAGGGCCACCTTGGCCCGCTTTCTCATAATAAGGACCACTTTCTCATGATAAGGGCCACTTTTTTGACGAAAATTTTTTTTCTCATAATAAGGGCCAAAATAGCCATTTTTGCCTCATAAATGGGCATTTATCTCTCATAATAGGGGCAATTATGACTGAAAATATTTTTTTACTCATAATAGGGGCCAAAATGCGGTGTGAAGGGTGGCCCTTATTATGAGAGATTTGACTTTTTGTCTGATAGTCTGGCAAAGTCTGAACAAATTGTCCAATAAGATTGTCGGATATTCTTAATATACTGAATACACTTTACTAACGTCCACATGGGAAAACAAAAATATAAAAAAGTAAAAAAAAATACATAAAAAATTGAGTGAATTACTAACCAGACTATCTTAAAAAAGAATCCACTTTCTCATAATAAGGGCCACCCCATAAGAATGGCCACTTTTTCAGGAGACAAAAGTGGCCCTAATCATGAGGGGGGAGTGTACTTAGACTAAGTACGAACATGTTTATTTCAATGAAATTCGTAGAAAAAAATTAACGAAATTTAAAAATTCATTTCCTTGTCCGCACTACAATTCTTACAAAAAAGTATAGCAAGTGTCTTTTTTATTTATTTTTGAGATAAAACAATTATTTTCACTACTTTTGATTACAATATTATATACCGGCAAAAAATCAAGAAAATGGGTGACCACTAGTGTTTTATGATTTTTTTTTTCTAAATTAAAAAAATCAAATTCAAAAATCCGAGACAATAATTCTGTGCGCATTGGTTGAAAGTTATTTTCACAAATGAAATCAACTTGTTATCTTTAAAATTGTGAAACTAGGAGTATATTCCACACTAAAATTATTTCAAAAAGTGATTGTTTGTGTACAAATTGTCTGTTTTTATAGGTTCTGGAGTTGATTTTTGAGATAATTACCCAAGTAGATTGTGTTTTGTTATAGAAATTGTATGATGAGCCTCTCACATGTCGATTTTTATCAAAAATTAACCTTGAAAATATCTAGAATACTAGGCCAGGTTATTTTTACAATGTATGTAGTCTTAGTTACCATCAAAACGGTCTTTAAAATACTCACAAGCTAATGGCAGAAAACAACAAATATAAAAGTTAGAGGCATTTTAAGTAAGGCAAAACTTCAAGTGAATATTCTAAAGTTGACCAAACGCTCCATTCGACAGTTCTAGAGAGGTAAAAACATAAATTTAAGATGGACACCGTAGTGGCAGCACTAGAAATATTTCAATTATGGCGACAAAGCGTCGATGTTCCTCTCCAAAACTTCCCCGTTTTCAATACATTGTACGCTTTGATCTACCGAAGGAACATTTGCACTCTTTTCACTTTTTAGAAGACCATGTGTGAAATACACTTGTGAGTACAATACTTATGGTTGATACAGTATTGATAAATCCAATTTATCAACGCTAACATTCTTGAAAACTGCGCAATCGAATTGCTTTTTCAGAAAACGGTAAAGCAATAGAAAAAATGCTAGTAGTAAAATAGATTTGCTGATAACAGATCGTGTCGTAATAGGCGACCCTTTTAGTTACCCAAATGATACAAATATGGCCTTGAACTTTATTTCCTAGCATTTAATAAAAAACATGTTTCGTCGCAACATTTTTTTTCATTTTCCACCCATTTAACCATTTTTCCGTGAACATTTTTTTATCGAACCTTTTTTAAAAAAATGCTTCTAAAAGCTTAAAAGTTCTACAGGGGGGTATGGTTATAAGGTCACAAAAGGTGACCGCTATAAGGTCATTTTTTTCTTTCACTAAGGTCAAGTCAATTTTTTTTGAAGTATGTGTTTTTGGAAGAAATCTTTGAAATCTTTTTACGCTTTTTTTTGGATGAAGACCTCTTTTTTTCGGGCTTGACCTTATAACCTGACCCCCTTGTAAGTTAAAACAGGAAATCTATATCATCAAAATTGTAAAAGTATATACGGTTTCTGATTTCATTTTTAGCCAAGTTCACGTGTTGTGGGTGGCTAGTGGTGATAGTTTTGCTTTGGTCAAATCAATCTACCATCATTATGTGACATAGTTATGTCAAAACTGCACTGTATTAATATTTCTACTCTTTAGGTAAAAACTATCTAATGTATGGAGCCTATTCCACTTCGCCTAAACGGTATTCATGCGGTACTAGTTATGATTTTTAACGCAAATATCAAATTAATTGATTTAACATGTCAATCAAGTAAAAAGACTGATATTTACTTTTTGTAAACGATCGTAACAATAACTTGAATCAAACCGCCCAAATAATTGCAAAATTCGTGGCGGCCACTTATCGCGAACCTTTTAGGCGTGAAATATCACCAAAAGATTAAAGACTTAATTATTTGTTGGGCAAATTACTAATTAAGATAAGAAAAAAAAAATAATAAAACAGTAAAAAACAATAAGACCGGCGGATGTTGATTAGCAAACGAAGCGAGGCTTATTTTAATAAGACTTTAAGCGAATAACACGAAAAATGCATTTTTTTTTACGAAAAAAAATAGCAATTGAATAACTGTAAAATCGATTAAGGCTGAATTTGGGTCGCAATTGGCGAAATAAAAAAAAGAGGCGGCCTTGGAAGAGCTTGACGTATTTTTCAATACGCGAACATTTAATTTGGTTCACCTCTAACCAATCACGTCAAAGTAAAATGAGATGACCTCTTCCATGGCCGCCTCTTTTTTTTTATTTCGCCAATTGCGACCCAAATTCAGCCATAATCGATTTTACAGTTATTCAATTGTTATTTTTTTTTTCGTAAAAAAATGCATTTTTCGTGTTATTCGCTTAANCCATTAAACCTGGCGTCAAATCTGTTATTAAACGCTGAGGAATGTTTATCAGAAAAAACTGATTGAGCTGATTTTAACAAATTTGAACAGGTTTAAGGAGGAAGCGAAGAAAAGCGAGAAAAAAACTTAACGCAAAATTCACTGTTCTTGATGTTATTTTGTATTTATTGTCGACACACTTGATGACAAATGAATAAACATACAAGGACTTGATTTGCTTAGAAAATCGTTATAACCCCATCAACAAAAAAAAAGTAAAATGAAAGCGTTATTCACAAGCGTGCGCAAACGAGCGGCATCAAAACCTTTAATCCCTTTCAATTACAAAAACAAAAATGTACGGTTTTTTGGTGTACTTCAAAGTGACAATAAAATAGAAGAAAAAAGTTCCCTTCGGAGGAATTGAAGGCAATATAATTGTCTTTTAGGTAAACAAGATACATTGAAATTGACCGTCTAGTGCGATTTTCATACATAAACGTTAGCGAAAGCCGTTTTTATTATATTTAAGGTTTTTAGAGTCGCCGAAAGTATCACTCTAATCCGCTTGATACAAAAGGTAATGACTCTTATAATCCTTTCCCAGTGATTACGAATCACTTATGTGCCAGAAACCGTTATCCCTTTTTTATATGTAACCTTTCACTGATGCCACAAATAATTCAAATAAAATATCTATATGTAGAAAAAATTGTAAAATAAATGTGTCAACAAACTTATAGAGTCCTTGGATCTCATTTAGGACTTTTGATTTTCGAAAAAAATAATTCTCGATAGAATTGACATGTTTTGAATTAACAATTTGAGCCCCTCTAGTAAAAACCTGTCTGAAACTTATACCATATAACTTAGGGGTTAAACGCTATAAATATTTTATAATTTTTTGTGTGCCAAATATTATTATATAAATTAATTGTAAACTATAATTTATAAGTTTTTTCACAAGTTATATGCGGGTTAACCTATGCGGGTTAACCTATTGATGTGAAATAGAAGTTAAATGGAATGTTTAATATTCGTTCGTGTTTGTTATAGTTTATTATTTCTTCCGACTTTCGAAACAAAAACATGCTACGACATGATTAGGGTGGCGAAAAAAAAAATCAAAAAAAAAATCAATCATGAAAATTATGAAAAATAGAATCAGACATTGAAAAAGAACCGCTCAGACTGTTAACTCTATAATTTATAGACTATAAATCATGATTTGATACAAAAACGAGCAAAACAGCTTCACAACACGAACTACAGTATTTTGAATTGGTAAATTACTACATGTATTTACTACATGTATTACTACATGTATATTACTACATGTATTTTTTTGAAATTTTTGCAAAGTCGAGGCCTGACCATCGGGTAACCCCTAAATTAAACGGCAATCGCTCCTTTAAAATAAGACTTAAATTTAAAATAATAAGTTCCTAGTGACTAGAATTTAGTCACGCCGAAAAAGATTTCCTTTCGACTTCCGCGGCATTATCTAGGACTGGGAATCTACAACCAAACGTGATTTGTTTATTTCTCGCGGTTAACATTTTAGCGCAATCAAGAGCAAGCGAGTTTGAATAAAAATTAAGAGTTCATACAAAGTGCTCACTATTTTGAAAAAATATAGGAGTGACCACTTTGTGTTATTAATTATAAAAAATATAATTATTTACGGTCTAATACGGGCATTTGCCCTTTTAATTTTCGTACAATTGTCGTACAAAACTTTTGCTGCATGGAATACATCGTAACAATCAATTTTTTTATTCAAATTTCTATATTTTTTAAATTATGAGATAAAATGATACAATTTATTGTACACCCCATGCGCTGTTATTTTGTCACCGGCTATCTTGCAATTGTTCCCGTTCGCTCCGTTATCTTGCCTATTTTATTAATGAGAAAGTTGTAAGATAACGGCGCGGGGGGGCGACAATGTCTGCTCATTTGATTTGTAATCGGTCGGTTCTTTTTGACCGCAAGCCTTAAAAATATGTTATAATCTGGTCAAAAGACGTGCGTAAAATAAACACCTCGAAAAATGTTGCAGAGAGGGGCGCTGTTCAAAGAAGGGGCTCTATTCGTTGGCGCAATCCGTTACATTGTAATCGCCTCAAGTCATTCTTCTCATTTTCATTTTAATCGTTTTTTTTTTCATTCATTATCTTATCTTTTTCATTGCAACATATTTTTTGAAATTAGTTTAAATGGAATCAATTAGTTTAAGTGAAACCGATTCCGTTGTTCCGTACCCGCGAACCGAGAGAGGAGCACGAAAGCCAAAATGTGCCCGTTGTCGAAATCATGGCATCATTTCGTGGCTCAAAGGGCACAAGAAGGGATGCCGATACAAAAACTGCACATGTTCGAAATGTATATTGATAACAGAACGGCGGCGAGTTATGGCAGCACAGGTAAACAAAACAATACTAGACCATATTAAAACACATAGTCTATGTGAAATAGTAGAATAAGCATAGAAATTGTTATTATTAGTACAGAAGGTAGGCCATTTCCGGAACGCTTTGCGATTTTGAGCCACAGTCCCCTTTTGTTCCACAATTGGACTTTTAGCCCGAAAACCGTTCCGGAATTAGACTTTTTCGTTCCGGAATTGGACTTCAAATCTTTTTTGAAATAAAAAGCGTTCCGGAATTGGACTTTTTTCCGGTAACTGTTCCGGAATGGGGTGTTCCGGAATTGGCCTACCCTCTGTATGAGATTATCCACGTTTTAGGGGAAAAATAAGATTTTTCAATTAATGAGGGTCGCTTTACTGTTTTTCAAAAATGACCCTTATTTCAAATGAGTTATTTGAAGCAGCAAATTTATTGACAATCATGGATTTTTTGAAATCCCGTATTTGGCGCCCGACCTGTATTTGAAATGTGAAAGATAAATTGTCCCAATACGTGACTTCTATACATGTAGTCGACATAATCTAAGTCCCGCCATCCTGGAAATATGTTTTCTAGATTTAGAGCGTTTAAGGGCGCTAAATTTTTTGTCGTTTTTTTGTATAAAAAGTGTTATAAAGTGTAAAAAAGTGTATAAAAAGTGTCCGGCGATAAGATTTTTTTTTACTAAAATTCAAGCATTATGAAATGATTTTTAGGTAGCCTTGAAACGGAAACAAGCAGCTGAAGATGCAATAGCGTTGGGTTTACGAATGCAAAAGACACCACGTACCAACCAACCAAAATTAGCTTTTTTAGCACCAGGACCAGTTTTTCCTAAAGGTAATTTTTGCCATGTTAAAAAAATTGAAAGATTTTTAAAATAATGTTTCGATTTTCATGTATTGATTTGCCAATTTATTATTTTTGACTATAATTATGAAGTTTTTTGTCTTCAGAATCACTTTCGTTATTTTTAAGGACGTGGCATAGGCCTGGTTCACAAAACAGACTATACACCACCTAATACGTTATGTTAACACACGCCATGTTAACAGTTTTTGACGTTTAATCGTGTTAACATAACGTGTTAGGTGGTGTATTTTGTCTTAGAATCTTAGATACGTAGTACTTTTAAAATACACAACACGCGTGTACACGCAACCTAAAGTACTTGAATTATAGTCCCTGATGCCTTGAGTTTTTGGAAAATGAAAAGCGGCACTCAAGGCATCAGGGACTGTACAATATCGACAGTCGAAGTTGAAAATGAACCCAGTTCACTGAAATGTTTTTCGTTTTTTCCATTTGCTCTTTATATACCGTTTGAGTTTTTTGAANAGTTTAAGTGAAACCGATTCCGTTGTTCCGTACCCGCGAACCGAGAGAGGAGCACGAAAGCCAAAATGTGCACGTTGTCGAAATCATGGCATCATTTCGTGGCTCAAAGGGCACAAGAAGGGATGCCGATACAAAAACTGCACATGTTCGAAATGTATATTGATAACAGAACGGCGGCGAGTTATGGCAGCACAGGTAAACAAAACAATAATAGACCATATTAAAACACATAGTCTATGTGAAATAGTAGAATAAGCATAGAAATTGTTATTATTAGTATGAGATTAATTTATTGACAATCATGGATTTTTTGAAATCCCGTATTTGGCGCCCGACCTGTATTTGAAATGTGAACGATAAATTGTCCCAATACGTGACTTCTATACATGTAGTCGACATAATCTAAGTCCCGCCATCCTGGAAATATGTTTTCTAGATTTTGAGCGTTTAAGGGCGCATAATTTGTTTGTCGTTTTTTGTATAAAAAGTGTTATAAAGTGTAAAAAAGTGTCCGGCGATAAGATTTTTTTTACTAAAATTCAAGCATTGTGAAATGATTTTTAGGTAGCCTTGAAACGGAAACAAGCAGCTGAAGATGCAATTGCGTTGGGTTTACGAATGCAAAAGACACCACGTACCAACCAACCAAAATTAGCTTTTTTAGCACCAGGACCAGTTTTTCCTAAAGGTAATTTTTGCTATGTTAAAAAATTTGAAAGATTTTTAAAATAATGTTTTGATTTTCATGTATTGATTTGCCAATTAATTATTTTTGACTATAATTATGAATGTTTTGTCTTCAGAATCACTTCCGTTATTTTTAAGGAGGTGGCAATGCACCGTGGCATAGGCCTGGTTCTCAAAACAGAATATACACCACCTTATACGTTATGTTAACACACGTTATGTTAACAACATTACGTTATGTTAACAGTTTTTGACGTTTAATGGTGTTAACATAACGGGTTAGGTGGTGTATTTCGTCTTAGAATCTTAGATACGTAGTACTTTTAAAATACACAACACGCGTGTACACGCAACCTAAAATACTTGAAATATAGTCCCTGATGCCTTGAGTTTTTGGAAAATGAAAAGCGGCACTCAAGGCATCAGGGACTGTACAATATAATTACAAATCATGAAAAATATCCTTAAATATGTCTTCTAGAAGATACAGACTCGGACGATTCAGTTTATGAAATTGCCGATCGTTCGCGATCCGAATCAACCTCAAATGATCGATCCTCGAAGGAAGAATCCCCACAAAGTGATAAAAACGATTTTGATTATGACGGGGAACCTGAGCCCAAAAAGAAGCGAACAAATGGCCAAAAGAATGTCAGTTTACTTGAGCGGTTATTTCCAGATCAAAAAACACAGGTTGGTTTTTATATACCTTATATTTAAAGTGAGTTAACATAAAAACTACTTTTGAGGCAATTAAGCTATTATACAGTCTGAAGTACTTAACGAATAGAAACTGAAACTCACGGTTTAAATCAACCTTTTGGCGGTCTATTTTTGGCCGTCAGTTGCGCAAATAAAAAATTAACGGTTACTTAGAGTTTGCAAAAAATGGTCATTTTGGCAGAATTGAAATACATATATCGAATACATGTATCAAAATAATGAAAAAAAACGAGAAAAACTTTCAAAAGTGTCCGAAATGGGCTCAGGTCCCAATGGGACCGTCCCATACAATATAAGTTTGCTTCGTCAACAGCAAAACTAAGCCCTAATTTTACATCATGTTCTTTTCACAACATTAGAGCTAAATTCGGGGAGCTAATCGTTTTGATGCTTTTGTCAATTTCTCAAAAAAAAAATATGGGCCAGTTTCAAAATGAACTATTCTTCTACAAATCTGAACACATAGTCTATGTGACATAGTGTGAGAAGTTTTTCGAACGCGCTTCTAAATCAGATTTTAATTTCAATATTAAATTGTCTGAATTAACCCAAATATCACAATTTTAAGTCCTAATAGGACTTCAGAATAAATATGGGTTTCGAATAGATGTAAACAAGATTTTTAAGGTTCTGGAATTAGTTCTTCAAGGATGCAATGACGATGTTATTCGAGCTATTGAGCATTGTCTTGCTGTCGATGATCGCAGACATGAGACGAAAAAACAGCGAAATTTATGTAATTCGACTGAAAACAGTTCGTTATCACTCAATCCAACGCCGACATCGCCAGCAGACTTTTTCAAACACTTGACGACCCCAAGCCGACCATTTCCTCAAGGATTACCTACATTTCAACCATATATGGTAAGCATAGTTTATTTGTTACCTTTTTTATGTAAAGATACTCTTTACTTGTAATTTACAGAAAAACGATTTGATAGCATAAATAGTTCTACATAAGCTTTGAAAACAAAAATCCACGCAACAAATACAGTTTGCAAAACAATTTTTGAAACAATTTTTGAATTTTTGAATAAATTTGTAACAATTTATNCGAAATTTATGTAATTCGACTGAAAACAGTTCGTTATCACTCAATCCAACGCCGACATCGCCAGCAGACTTTTTCAAACACTTGACGACCCCAAGCCGACCATTTCCTCAAGGATTACCTACATTTCAACCATATATGGTAAGCATAGTTTATTTGTTACCTTTTTTATGTAAAGATACTCTTTACTTGTAATTTACAGAAAAACGATTTGATAGCATAAATAGTTCTACATAAGCTTTGAAAACAAAAATCCACGCAACAAATACAGTTTGATACAGTTTGCAAAATAATTTTTCAAATAATTTTTGAATAAATTTGTAACAATTTATAAAACGTTGTTGATCTATTTCTATAAATTTATACACAAAGTCTAAGTTGATAAAAACAACAATAAAACAAAAACCAGTTTTAAATTTTTAAAAACGTATATTAATTTTAGCCGCCGCCTTCATTGTTTTTACCTTGCTTGTATCCGGGATTAGCTGGTTTAGGAACATCGCAGCTCAATACGGCCCAGGAAGCCAAATGGAAGACTAGCAAATAGAAAAAGAATCAAAATTGTTCTCACGAAGAAGGCCACTCAACGAGACACAATGCAACTTTTCTCAATTTTTTTGTTTTGTTCAGAAACTAAAAAAATCACAATTCATGATAATTAAATACACCTGGATAGATACAGACGTTGGGTTATTCACTTCTATAATATTATGCGAATAAATTATACAATTCCTAATGACTGTTTTTCTTTCTATGAAAATAGAACAATTCAATTTTATGAATTTATCATAACCGTATGTACGAATGGGTATCCTAAAATGAAACTCTGATCAAATTTAGAACTAAATTTAAAATATAGTTTTTAATTCATTCTCAAAAATCAGTTTATTTGATATGATAAAGTAACACTAGGGGGTGTCAATACCAAAAACTGAATCGTGATCTTCAATATTTTTCTATTTAGCGCCACCACAAATGTGGTCGATTGTTCGAAAACTAATATAATTGGTATTTTTGGCTGATGGTAATTCTCTTTAATTTTTAGTGTGGCTTTTACAGTTTTTTTGCGTTTTTTTTTTTGGTCGGCAGACCTTATTTTTCTTCTCTTATCGAACCATCTTCGTGGTTAACCACGTACCTAGAACACGTATCTAGAACACATCAATAACGGCAAATTTTCATGATCTTGCTGAGTAGATTTTTTTTTATCCTAAGTTAGAGAACCTGACATTGCTTATCCTATGTTACATAGGCTATGTAACATAGCCTATGTTGCACAGACTATGTAACTAAAGCAAAACTTTCACTGTACTGGCCCTGAAGTCCTTTGTCGAATAAAACATTAAAATCCAAATAAAAATTTTATGTCAAAAAACATCTTAAATAAGCCCCTTTGCTCAAGTCTGGCCCACAATCGGATTTTTTTTAATCATAAACTTGGCTTATTTAGACGTCTCCCTGTATATTTTACTTACAATTTTGTGGACAATTATTCTACCGTAAATGTGCGGTTTCCTTTTATTGATGGAAGTCCACACGTTATAAATCTTGAGAAAGCAAGGCCAACTAATGACGCACTGAACCATGTTCAATTCATCAGACAATTTATTTCCCTTGAAATGTTTTAAAATAACAAATTTGGCGCATTCGAAAAAACGCATGTGTTTTTTGGACTATAAAATGATCTGCTTGGCACCCATTGAGATCGAGAGCGAAAACGAAAAAATCGGATTTTTCTCATCTGAAACCACACCAAGAGAAAAAGCGCACGTACAAGTTAACACAAAAAATACCATCTTAAATATTAGCAAGAGAATTGACAGAATTGACAGAGAACAAACGTTATTTCAGAAACATTTTTCTCGAAGAGCCTTGGTTCTAGATACTTTTTTAGTGTGTCATTTTTTTTCGTAAAAAGTACTGAAAAAGTAATACACTATGAAGGTTAAATTCCTATTCTTGAGTCTAATTGGTATGTACGACGCGCTAAGTTTGAGCGATGAGCTCAAAGCACTTGTAAACTTCGATGAGTGGGCACAAACGTCAATCGAAAATCATAATTCCATCTCTGGAAAGCTTCCAGCCGTGAGTATTCACCGTTTGTCCGCAATAAAAATTAGCATAGTTTTTTCGTACTCCCCGATATCTTTCCTTTCATAAATTTTCCTTTTATTTTTTTTTGGCTTTAAAGGTAATAGCTTTAAAAATATCGCCGATTTTTATTGCGTCCAGCCAATAAAACCCTTTTGTTAGTTTTTCTCCTTTTTTGAGTTCGAGCTTTTGGAAAGAAAAAAGTGTATGGTAAAACACCACGTTTGTCGCTAAAGAGGTAGCTAAATTTAATTGGTAGCTACATGGTATCTAACCTCAACTACTACGTTTTTGTCGCTATTTTAGGCTTACAAAAACGTATCAGTTGAGGTTGGACACCCCGTACATTTCTAAAAAAAAATAAGTGATTGTTTTGGATAGTTTTTGGGTTAAGTCTATCACTTCCAAAACACTCGGGCGACACTGGTCCCGTCGTATCATACATCTTGTTTTTCCTAACTGTGCCCACTTCGTTAAACTGAAATTACCGTTTCTAGTCGATTGGAGTGTCCCATGAAGATTTACCTCTTGTGGTTTACCGGCTATTGAAAAAGTCAAACACTTGGGCATCGGGCCACCTGCTTGACCTCGCCCAAGGCCGCTTTTTTGCCCAAGCCTATGAAATGGAGAGTCGGACATTGATGCTCATGTCCGACCTCATTTCGCTCCTAACGGTTAAACCGGCGCGCGTTGAGCGTTGTCTGGCGCGCTTGAACAACCTGTCGAAAAAGGGTGCCGAACTGTCGGAGCTCATTTCGGCATGGAGCTGGGCGGTCGGCTCCTTTAAAAGCTCGAACTCAATTACTAACCGTATTAACCTTGACTATCAGGGTACGGCGCGGGCGGCGCAACGCTTACGAGCTATTCGAGCCGACCTACTCACATTGCTCGCAAACGCGCCCATCAACGACCGGCAAAATGATGCTGAAAAATCCGAAAATTCTGTAAATCATGATGAGATGGTTTTGAGTGCACAGTTCGATGAAACCGAAGGGTCGACATCGGGCGATTGGGATGTCGACGTTAACCAATTGATTAGCGACAACAGTAATAGTCGCGACATCGCCATAATGGTTCGCCATGGCTTGCTAGACGATATGCTTCAAAATACAAATGTCGATCTTAAATCGTCGAAATCGAAATCATTGTCGGCAACCATTATTGAACCGGCCAATGACAAACGATTTCCGAGTCGGACATTAAATAAAACTGAGGTACGGCAAAGTTATAGGCGCCGTCTGAAAATGAAGAAATCTAAAAAGGGTGAAAAAGCGTATTTGATTGACTAGATCTTTGAGACGAGAA
>SCLG01000394.1:90267-107429 GCA_004367875.1 Oikopleura albicans
GTTTATCTCAAAAAAAGGATGACGTTATGTTGCCAATGCTAAAAAGTGATTTTTCACGTGTTTCGTCGATGCGTATCAAGGTATGTCCTATTTTCGGGATCCCGATTTTAAAGGTCTACATGTATAACTGTAGTATTAATATAGAAAAAATATTTTTTTTTTCAAAAATTTACTTGTATTGTATGTTAAAATATTGAGTAAAATTTTCTCGGAATCCATCCTATCCATGACTCTTAGCTCAGATTATTCAAAAAAAGTTTTAACTGCTTGACCAAATTTTTATCAAGAGTAAAATGGTTTTTCAAAAAATGAATTCTTTTTCACACAAGAGCTTATAACAGAACAGATGTATCTAGATTCCAAAATCAAATGTATTAAAGGTTGAAACAAAGCTGCATCAAGCTGGCGTGGAATTAGACACTCTGGGGTGTGCGCTACAATCCGAGACTTACTGGAAGAATATTGACCTCATCAAAGTGCTCGAGGAGCTCGACTGTTTCGCTGAAATTAAAAAGAAGGCCGAAATCGAAAGTCTTGAAAGTGCGGCCAACGGATGCCACAGGGGCAATTTTTTGACGCATTTTTACCTTCGAGATAATCTTGAACTTGAAATGGAGCGCAAGTTCAAATACAAATCAACCATGACCATCAAACACATGTAGAACTTCTAATTTTGCCTACTTGAACCATTTTTTCAATAACTGCCATATCGTATAGCTTTCCTTTCTGCCATGAATAATGTCGAACACTTTTTTTTTAAAGTCATGTTTGCCTAATGTATCCGGGGAAAGCTAACTGTTTCGATGTCTTGAAAAACAAACTGTTGCGTAATATTTACCCGTGAAAATCATTATATTCACCCGTCCCCCCATTTATCAGTTCTTGCCGTATAAGTTCTTCAATTGCAAGTCTTTAGTAAAATTTTAAAGTGTAAAAAACTCAAATCAAAGTATTTTTTTCGTTTATAGAGGTCGTATGTCGGCTCAAGGCCTGTTACGTGTGGTAATTCGATCATCCACCGTACGGCGTTCTCTTCATAGAGCTCAACATCTAGACGCCAAACGATCCACGGCCATCCTTCCCTCTCAAGGTACGTGTAATTTATCAAAAAAGATTTTCACATTTTTGGATGAAATACATGCCTAAAATTTCAAATAGGGCAACAGCGATCTGAAGTTCAAAAAATAGCTATTTGTAACTACAGATGCATCGCTGTTGCCCATAAATTACAAGCTCAGTCTTATTCGACTTTGACCGAACCCTCATTCAAATCATTTTGTTAAGAGTTACATACTCAGCTGGTGCCCTTTAATAATGGAGCAATTGGTCCAAGTTCAATTGTTCCCTATACGAGTGATGAGCGCGAAATTGAAGAGTATTTCGACGACAAGTTCGACCAGCTTTTGAATCAGTTTTCTTTGAGTTCTTGTTTGGAGTCGAAGCGGAAACGCCGTGGTTTGTCTGATGACGAATACTACATACTCAAATTGCGCGAAAAACTACAAGGGTCGTTTTTTTTAAACTGGCCCAAAAGTTTTTTTAAGGAGAATTAATTCTCCGAAAAGTGCAACTCTGATTGCAGGAACCCTATTGTTTATGATCCCTAGATCGACGAACCGTTTTTTTGTATCGAGCTCGAAAATGTTGAGTATACTATGCAAGGTCGAAAATTTTTTTGGACCAATACCCAAATATACAGGGGGGTCTGGTTATAAGGTCACAAGGTGTGACCGTTATAAGGTCAAGTCATTTTTTAAAGATAAATCATGTCTTTTTTTCACTTTTTTGGGTTTAATTTTAGAACTCGACATATACGTTTAGATTCTAAACTTTAGAACGACACGGGTAAAACACGGGTAATAATTTTTATTTATAGAAATCATATCTTTTTAGACTTTTTTCTTGCACTAAGGTCAAGTCATTTTTTTTTGGAGTACATTAAGGTCAAGTCATTTTTTTTGGGGCTTGACCTTATAACCAGACCCCCCTGTATATCAATTTCAAAATTTAAAATAATTTTGAAATAAGATAAAACAATTTCAAAATTTATGGATTGGAGAAATTACGATTTATGTTATTTATATCGATTATTTTAATCGGTTTGGGGCCCAAACTTTGGGCACCTCTTAAAAATTTTCTTACAAAATAATTTTTGGGACGGGTTAAAAAAAGACCAAGACGAAATGCCTCAACTTTTGTATCCTGACTACGCTCCACATGACTACTCCATCTATCACAAGGATGTCGAGTTCATTATTAACCACGCCAAGTAAGTCCCATAAAAAGTTGGTAGCGAATTAATTAGTAGAAAGTGAAATTTGGTCGACATCGATTTATAAAATTGTTAAAATAAATTATAAATAATGAATCAAATGAGAATTTTTGAGAATGAAATATAGAAGATCATGACTCATGACGTTTTGATGAAAAATCAAAGGAATCATATTTTTCATGAAAAAAATTTCGTTTAAATAATCATGTTTCACAGTCGGGTTGTGTCCATGTCTGTGCGTACTTTTTTTGCTCAAAATGCTTGAGTCTAGTTCCTGGTCGGTAGCATCGAATTCCGGGTTTTATGGCGGGTGACACACGCGCGCCGGGGGTCAACTTAGACAACTGTCGGTTTCTCGGTGTTTATTCATATTTAAGAAAAGCCCATTGGATTGGCGTCACGAAGATGAAAGCGACTATTGAAATCGCGAAAAAGTTCGTTACGGCGGAATTGCTGCGACCCCAGCTCGACATCATCAGCATCGTCACCAAACGGCGCAAAGGCGAGATAACCGTTAAATGGCGGGTGAGCGGGGTCGCACGTACAAGCAAAGCCCGCACCATTCTCGGATCGCAGCATATCAAACCAAAAATATATACATTTATATCGATATTACATCTGGGTGCAGATAAGAAAATTATCCGACATGAAGTGACCAATATGGAAATAAACCAGGGTACTGCCATTGCTCCCAGTAGAATGAGTTTGGTAGGAGGAAAGGGTACATAACTAAATAACCAGAAAATTAACAACCACAACATAAAACCTCTATCGATGGCCTGTTAGCAACTATTGGACAAGCATTAACCATGATTGTATAAAGTTTAGACTAAACTCTTTTAAGTGACAGTTTCATTGCGGTTAATTCCCAATGATGGTGCAATATATTTTTTTCTGATTTAACACGTTTAATCAACAAGTGCTATACTAACAATAACCAGAAATTTTATGTCTTGTCCGCCCTCTTGAATGGTTAACTAGTAGACTGCACGTTACAGTCATTAACGTTTGTGGAACACCTGTTGTGTCAAGTTAACTTTTTAAGTGCAAGTGCAAACAAATTGCACTCAAGACATTACCTTGTAACCTTTTCAGATACGGGCCAAACAGGTTCAACCACTAAAACTCTTAAGTTAAGAGTCTTAACAACTGTTTTTATCAGAAAGTTTTAGAAAAAGATAATTGGAAACCGCGATACGTTTCGGTCTTAAAAGTGTTAGAGGCGTTGTTGGTTACAAGAACAGCCATTTTAACCGCTCTAAAAACAAGTTATTTTTTCAACATAAATCATGATTTTTTTTGTTGGACAAAGACCATCCCCCAGTTAGAGTTTTGTCATACGGTATGACTCATACCTTAACCTTATAAGTTATAACCAACACTTCTTGTACGGATAGTAAACTATTTCTACTAAATTTGTTTTATGTACCTAAAAAGCCTTTGGAACTTTAGGCCTGGCTGGTGCTGGATCCGGCGTGGATGATGAGCATTTCAGCTTTTTCTGATGATTCACAAGTTCAATTTCAACCACAGTTGCTTTAATTTCTACTTTAATTTATTCGACATAATTCCAACTTCTTTTTTTATATGATATGATATATAGTGTTCCGTATAGAATTACGAACTAGAAGGTCTTCATATTTTAAGTATCTCAGTTCAATCACCTAGACGGATGTTTGTGTTTTTGTAAATGTATTGTTTATTTATTTTTTGGTCCGTTTGATTTGTATGTTAAAATCTCGGTATGGTATTGTTATTTCTTTGTTTAAATTGATTTTGTGAAACAAAAAAATTAAATTATTTTTTTTCTGGGTTGTTTTTACGTTAACTCGTTTATGCTAAACGTTGTTTGTAATATGGGTCATATTATATGGGGATAACGCGTACGTGTTGATGTCTAAATTCTGCATATTAATTTTATAAAAAAGTGATCAAATAAAAACTTTCAAAAATGACTATTTTGGTCTATCAGTGATAGATAGGATGGATTCCGGTAAATTGAAATCTTGAAATACACCTCAGAACGAGATTTTCGCCGTTTATTGGCCAATTTCCGGTGAAAAGTTGAAAATCGGAATTTTTAAGTAGCACCATTCGATCCGGTTAGATTACATATATTTCAATTATTTGCAATATAAAATCAAGAGGTTCATTTTCGGCGAAATTTTCCCGGAATCCATCCTAGTGATAGACTATCACGTTCTGGCTATAATTGACCTTTTTCTCGTAAATAAAAGGCGTTTCTATCTAGGCCGCGTATTTTGATTTTGTTTTGGGCGTAATTTCCTTTTCTTGTATCATACCGAGGTTCTTAACATTTTCAGTTATGCGATGTGCATATTATATATGCCGAATATAGAGAACGTCTTAACGTCTGTTCCCATTTCGTTATTTTACACTAATCACTGGTTACTACTGTTGGAAATAATTTAAGATTTGTGTTCCTCAAATTAAATTGCCTTAAAACTGGAAAAATGGGATAAACAGAAAAATTTTAAATTATAACAACATCTGATAATCAGGTGAACATCAGTTACAGACGCTTAATTTACATTAATTGGCAGTTAAAGCATGAATATATACAGATGTATATACCATCATGATTCATGATACACTTATAAAAAGTTTTTATCATAATTTTGTGTATGAAATCAAGAATGCCCGTGGAAAGTTTGAGAAAATTAACTTCATAAATGAAAAGGCTTGGAATTACTTTTCACTGAATACAAAAAGAAATGAATAAAGAAAAAATGTATCTTGTTCACAATTTGTAATGTGCGTTTATTATTTTGATGAGAAAGAGTATTGAAAAGTTGTCAATGACAACCGTAGGGTCAATTTGGTATTGTCAATACCGTATTGTGAATTAGATTGTCCATAAGGCAACTGGATTTTTTAATTTACTTTTAAAGATAATAAATATCCAATAAAAAAGTAGTGAGCATCATGCTATAAAAAATCTTTAAAATGAGTTTGATTTTTTTTTTTGGTGCACTAAGGTCTTCAAGTCCTAATTTGACACAATATTTTTCAGATGAGGTCTTATGATCTTCTGAAAATGCATTGAAGGTGCTATAGTTTTGTGGCCTGATAGACACACACTATTATTATTTTAATAATTAGTTTCACTTAATTCTGTCTGTTTTTAGGTTATTTTTTTGAAGGTAATTTGAATCTGGAGTTCAGACTCTTTCTATGATAGATTCTAATTAGAATTGATTTTTCACCTCTGAATAAATTCAAACTTGCAGATATTTTATCTGAGATAAATAATAAATAATGCATTATTGTATTCAATCCGAAATGACTGATCGTCCCAGACTTATTTATTTTTATTTTTTGAAAAAAATTTAACATATGTCGCTCTAATAATTTGTATCTTCGAGATTTAACATCGTTGGCATTCATGTTTTAAGGGGATGTCATGGACTGTACTAGGTCAGACTGCATTAGGGTGCCGAATATGGACTGCACTCGAAAAATCGGACTGCACTTTGAACAAAAGTTCAAACTAAAAATGAACTTTTTTTTGAACTTTAAGGGATGGACTGCACTTTTGACCAAAAGTAACCTTTCAAGGGGCGGACTGCACTTTTAGCCCAAAGTAACCTGAAAGTTCAAAGGATGGACTGCACTTTTAGCAGAAACTAACCAGGGCGGTGTTAACCTTGGAATTGAGAGAAAAAACAACCTATCAGTCAACACCCTACTTTAGTAATAATTAAGACATGTATATTCATGTACACTGAATCCCGGTAGTAAGGACCGGAAAATTTTTTTTCACTAGTTCATGTGAGTTGGATTTTTGAAAGTTTTCTTAATATGAATCACTAGTTCATGTGGGGATACGAAATTTGCCCGGTTCATATAAATTGGAAAATTTTCCCGGTTCATATGAATTGGATTTTTCTTCTAGTTCATATGAATTGGAATTTTCTTCCGGTTGTCACTGGTTCATATGAGTTGGAAATTGTCACCGGTTCATATGAGTTGGAAATTGTCACTGGTTCATAATGAGTTGGAAATTGTCACTGGTTCATATGAGTTGGAAATTTTTACTGGTTCATACGAGCTGGAAATTGTCACTGGTTCATATGAGTTATTTAAACACGCCTAAGTAATGCGTACTATCTTGCAGGGAAGCTCGAAACTAAAAACCTTTTTTTGAGTAAAAACCCTTACGAGAGGATTCCAAAAATGTGTATAAAATCTTTTTGGACCACTGGTTTTCGAGATACCGGTCGGTTTAATCGAACACCACGAGCAACATTTTTTCTCATTACAGCGAGGCACGTTTACTTGCTGGTTTTCGAGATACCGGTCGGTTTAATTTTGGTAAAAATATTTTTTATGGCCAAATTGGTGCTCAATCGATAGAAAACACAACGAGCGACATTTTTTCTCATTACAACGAGGCACGTTTACTTGATGGTTTTCGATATACCGGTTGCTTTAATTTTGGTAGAAACATTTTTTTCGCCAAAGTTGTGCTCAATCGATAAAACACACCACGAGCGATATTTTTTCTCACTACGACGAGGCACGTTTAGTTTCTAGTTTTTGAGATACCGGTCGGTTTAGTTTTTCGACCACTTTTTTAGGTTTATGTGATTTTATTACATCCCATAAGCGAAAGATTTGGGAATCAGGACTTTCACCGTTGTTTTGATGACCTTTTTGTTGTCCAAAAAATTATACCGGCCGGTTTATCGAAAACCAGCAACTAAAAGTGCCTCGTCGTAATGAGAATGAATGTCGCTCGTGGTGTGAGTAGTGAGGCTCGTGGACCAAGCTATTGTGACAATGTCAAGGTCAAAGCATGAGGCCTCAAATAACAATAAATATTATTATAAATCCCGAAAAACAAAATTCTGAAAAGCCGCATCATAAGCGTACGAGCGGCAATTTTGGCAAGATAACTGCTAGCACGATAACTGCGCAAGTAGAGTGTATACGGCCCGGAAATTGACAAAAAATATACATTTTTGGCCGCCGTCCAATTTTTTTTTAACTTAAGTAAACAAAAAAAATTGGACGGTGACCAAAACTCTACATTATTTAGTCATGTTCCGGGCCACTTTTCCCAAAGCATTATCTGCAGGAAGCACTATATATATATATATACACCCCATGCGCCTTAATCGGCCACCTCTAAAAAAAATGGCTCCATAATTGCGCATGGGGTTTTAACCGCGCAGGGCAGTTTATAGTAAAATGATGATTTTGACGTTCCCGCTACAAACATAAAAACACCAATTAAAAACTATGGCGATTTCAACCAATGGTCATCCCGCTGGATCCCCGTTAATCCGAGACAAGGTCGGTTTTTTAATATTTTTGCATGGTTGGACTCACAGGGAAAAACTACGTCGAATAGAATGCTTTCCATTCTAGGAGAAGCTTTTTTTAAAGAAAAATAGTATTTATATTTTTGAAATCCCGCTCCTCAAATATCAGTCAATCACCGACTTCCGTTTTTCACGTGCATGACCCGAGGTCGAATCAGAATTCCGGATTTCGATAGAATTCGAATCCGATTTCGGAGAAACCAAAAATATTCGGAAAAAAAGAATGCAAAATTTTTTTTTATTAGTTTAGAGAAAAAATTAAAACCCTTGTTTTTAACTTAAACCTTTATAATTTTTTATTTAGAGAATCCTTCAAAAAAAAAAATGAAGAAAACGTTTTCGGAAGCACTAACAAGCGGGCTCAATTACCTTCAAACAATTCACGAAAATAAAGGTATATAACATTTATAATTATAACATATACAGGCTTTACTCTCAATACGGACGCTTTTTTTTGTGAAAAAAATGGCCCAGAACAGTCAAAAATGGACACGTTATGACAATTCACCCCAATACGGACGCTATTTTCGAGAATCAAAATCGTTATCATAATCGTTATTACTATTTTAAAGGCAAAGACGAAATTGAGAAGACAGCTGTTGAATTATCACATGCAACTTCCGTAAAAGAGGCTACGACCGATGATTTGCAATCGTCGATAATTGCGCGAGTTGAGCGACTTCTTGTTCAAGGTATATACAAATGAATTAGCAATTGTAAAATAAGACGGTTATTTATCATTTTGTTAGATATGAACAAAGAAATTCAGAGACGACTTTTTTTCACTGTTTCATTCATGGCGGAGCCTACTCCTAGACGATTCAAAATATTAATTTAATTTAAATTGCATCGAGCCCCTAAGTCAAACGCAGCTAGGTCCCTAACCGGTAAGATAAATTTTACCGGTCAAAAAAACGGTCAAATATTACATGTAAATAGCACTAAAATAAACAATTTTACCGTTGTTTATCGGTTTAATAACCGATTTTTAATTTAAACAGTTTCAAGCTTTACAATAACATATCATAACAATATACCATGTTAAAAACGGACGATTAACCTCTTAATGTCAAGTTTGAAATTTAGCACATTGTCGGTTTGAAATTCGAGGAATCGACAATTCTGAGCTGGTAAAATTCATCTGACCGCTTCGTGACCTAGCTGCGTTGATAGGCATGAGTCTTACGTACTTGATGCAATTTAAATTAAATTTATATCGTGAATCGTCTAGAAGAAGTAGGCTCCACCATGAATGCAACAGTGAAAAAAAAGTCGTCAGATGGTTATAAGGTCTAGTTTTTTTTTTCCAAAGTGCATTAAGATCAATTCATTTTGTTTTGGGGCTTGACCTTATAACCAGTGTTGGAAAAGTTAGCCAACGCTCGAAATTTCCTCAACGCCCAACGCTTGAATTTTTTCCAACGCGTTGGGAATAGAATCTAACCAACGTTCCCAACGCCCAACAATTCCAACTCTAATGCTTAACGGGTAAGTGGAAAACTATTTTGAAAAAGAAAGAGAACATGTCGAAGGGGCGTCTTGCTTTTACACAGCATACATACAGTATAAAATTCCATTAAGCGTAGGAAAAGTTGAGCGTTGGCTAACGCTTGAATTTTTTCCCAACGTTCCCAACTCGTTGGGAAAACATTTATCCAACGCCCAACGCTTATCTTACCACTTTTTGGACGACAAACGTATCGAGGTTTCCAATTGTTTTAACAAACGGCCTGAGTACAGGGGGTCTGGTTATAAGGTCACAAGGTGTGACCGTTATAAGGTCAAGTCATCTTTTTTGCACTAAGGTCAAGTCATTTTTTTTATGATAAATCATGTCTTTTTCACTTTTTTGAGGGTTTAGATTTATAACTCGACATATACGTTTAGAACGACACGCGTAAAACACGGGTAATAATTTTTATTTATAGAAATCATATCTTTTTGGAATTTTTCTTCCACTAAAGTCAAGTCATTTTTGGAGTGCATTAAGGTCATTTTTTTGGGGCTTGACCTTATAACCAGACCCCCCTGTAGTTATCTTACTAAAGATCAGATAATCTTAAGGCATTTAGCGTTTATAAAAGTAATATAACCCGTCAGGCGGTGTATTAAAATGTCTTTCTGGCGCCATAAATGTCTAATGCAGCTTGATTGTGCCCGAATCTATCGCGAACCCCTGAACATGAGATTGGTCCGTTATCCGACATAAACGCAATTAAAGTGTTGTTTCTAATTCCATAGTCAGTTAGTTTTTGAACGATTCTTCCAACAATATCCACTTCCCCTATACTTTCACCGGCGACGCCAACATTGGTGGTGCCTCGGTAACTAAGTGGCGTCACGAACGAATGGTGCCCAGATCGAAATCCAAAATACATGAAGAATGGTTGCGGTGATTGTGCCTTTCGTTCGATAAACGCCTAGGCCCTTTTTTCGCGAACTTTTTCGCCACAAATCGTGAATCAAAGCTTGGCTGAACTAACATTGATGGCGGATGATTGGCTAAAATCATGGGGCCAATTTTGGGTTCGTTATAACCTGAGTATACTGGACCAGGTAGGAATGATTTTATTTGCTATGTCTGCAACGTCGATATCGTCAACGTCCGGTTAAACCATATTTCCGTTTAATAAAACCCGGCCCGTATGGTAAACTTCATACGGGTTAAGTCCGAGCGCAATTGATTTAATTTTTGGCGGGTCGAAATCTTCCAACCTTCTCGTCGCGCAGTCGCCGTCAGCTGCAGGCAATTTCGGACGTTTGGCCCTCGTAGTTGCTTTTCGTTCCTTCGTTTTTCATTCCAGCAAAACGTTGAGTGGAATTTTGTTAATTTTTTTTTAACTGGCCATGTCGGAGTTTGCCTATGAGTTTGAGATCCCGGACCACCTAACATTACCCCCTCATGAGGTTAGTACAGTCCCTGATGCCTTGTGTGCCGCTTTTTTTAAGTTTTTGTTATTTTATTTGATGCCTAGATCTTTTCTTGGATCTTTCGGCGTCGCAAAAATTCAAAATAAATTGTGGGAGTAAACGCGAGTTGCGGATTTATGTATTTTTAAGAAGCACTCAAACTTCATTCATGAGTGTGGGCTGCTGCCCGATTGTCCCGCCATCATGTTGGCCATCTGGATAAGCATGTCGCTTATGGCCGCTGCGATCCTTGTGTTGATCACGTGGTTGGTCTGTGTTGGATGCCCCCGCTGCCCGAATCAGTCCCAGGTTGATGACGCCCACGTCGCGCGCCGTCAATGCCAGTGCACCACGCAAGTGGCGACGGATGAATATGTAGTTAAGTTGGCGTCACCAAAAGCATTTTTGTTTGTTTGTTTGTTTTGTTTCTTTTAGTATATTATCACCCACCGCGTCTTCTAATTGTCTTGAACTAAATCAAAGAATGAGCCTGCCCTATCCCCTTATAACCTAAAAGCCTACAAATATCAATTATTATTGTCCTACGTACCGCCTCATATTTAGTAATTATGTTAACCCGAGACCATTTTTGGATTGCCAAATGGCAATCAAGGGCACATTTCAGCTTGTAACTTTTGACTCGTTCAATATTTTATTTTAGGGTTTTTTCAAACATAATTTATTTTTTTGTTGTTGTGTGTAAAAATGATGAGTAAAGTGTGTCAAATGCACCACGGTGGCGCTACAGCTAAAAAATGTGAAAGCGATCGAAGNGGCATAACATATAACTATTATAAATCCCGAAAAATAAAATTCTGAAAAGTCGCAAGATAAGCGTACGAGCGGCAATTTTCGCAAGATAACTGCTCGCAAGATAACTGCGCACCCTGTGTATATTCGTGATCAGTGAATTGAGCTCTATCGTTTGGGCCCATTTTTGAAAAACCGAAAAAAAAATTAGGGTCCAAAAAATGTTTTTAAAATTTTCGAAAACATTTTTTTTTCATATCATATGGGATACCTGTTTTCCTGACTCACACTACTATGCATAATTGCGTATATTAATTTTGCGTTTCTTTTTAATTTTTTTTTTACTTTTTAAACCATAATATACGCTGTTATGCAAATACTTCACTTAAAAACGGATAATTACTTAGAATTAGACAAAACAGATAAAACAAAAAACAGTGTATAAGTGCAGTCCATCCTTTGAACCTTCAGGTTACTTTGGGCTGAAAGTGCAGTCCGTCCCTTGAAAGGTTACTTTTGGTCAAAACTGTAGTCCGTCCCTTGAAAGTTCAAAAAAAGTTCATTTTGTGCAGTCCGAATTTTCGAGTGCAGTCCATATTCGGCACCCTAATGCAGTCCGACCTAGTAACCCGAATACGGTATTATTATTCGGAATACCAGTAAAGTCCATTTTTGTCACAAATTTGATGTTATTACAGGGGTTGGTTATACAATCAGCCATTTATACTGTTATAAAGTCAAGTCCGTTTCTTAGCACTAAGGTCAAGTAATTTATTTATTTATTTTTATTATGAGTTTTTATTCGACAAATTTCGCATATATGATGTGCGCAACTAAAATCATTCAAGTACTTCTGAAAAAGTCCCATAAATTTTATTAGTTGAAACTAACCCGTGGAATCGAATTTGCTAATTTGATTAAAATTGTCATAGTTTATGTCATAAACTTTATGATATTAATTATACTTATATATTTATATTTGAATAACATAAACTAACTATCGATAAATGCCTCTTAAACATTAAGGTGTGAATAATTAAAGCGAGAAGAAAACAAAGAAATATTATATTATATTCGCATTATATTTGCCCGGTTTGTTGCCATTGACCTTCTAAAGTCAATACATTTTCGGAATAAAATGGTCTTATCCTCAAAGAGAAAATGAGCGATCTTTGGTCATTTTCACGAGAAAAATTTGTAGGTTTATATTGTTGGGCGTTCCGCAGAAACGTTCTCACCGTGTTGGCCATTTACATCATTTATTTTTTTTTGTAGTTATGAGGTTTGCTTTGTTGTATAGAATCTATACTATAGATGCGATAAAATTCCCGTTTTTTCCTAATAGAATGTTGCAGTAAAGAAATATATTTTTGTTTTAATGATTATTTGTATACAGGGGGTCTGGTTATAAGGTCAAGTCATTTTTTCAACATAAATCATGTCTTTTTCACTTGTTTTGGGTGAAGTCCTCACCCCCGCTCGGCATATTTTTTTGGGCAAAATCGTATCTTTATAAAAAAAATATCAAATCATGGGCAATATCAAGTCATTTTTTGGAGTGCATTAAGGTCAAATCATTTTTTTTCAGGCTCAAGCTTATAACCAGACCCCCTGTACATTTTTTAGTATATTATTTGTATCTGCCATACCAATTTATGGTTTTCAGGAAAAAATAGTCTATTTTGAGTGGTTATTAGGTCAAATCAGTTTTTTTAATATCCCTCAATGAGGGACCCTCATAATCTTTTTGTTTAATTACGGAATTATTATTGTTTTAGGCGATTTAGAAAAAAAAAATCAAATATGTATAAAATTGTTTTTGATGTAAAACTTATTATTAAAAGGTTCTGGTGTTTACTATGTTTAGTGCATATAAGATATATTCAGTTATTTGGACGTTGACCTGATAACCCGCTTATAACATAATAAAGTGAANTGGCTGTCTCTCATCTGACCCCATTTTGAACTCCTGGGTTTGACCTTGGACGAAATTGACATTCTCAATGTCGATTAGACAAACTGTCTGATTTAATACTTTTTAACCTCACAAGACTTAATCAACACATTTTTTTCTGTTTGATACTTTTCTCTTTGGCGATCCCTTCCCTGCGACGTGTAAATCTGCAAGAGCCAATCAAATCGAGTATTTTTTCTGTTGTTCATCTTTTGTTATATTTTTCCATCAATCAATGCTTGTCTATAATATTAGATTTTTTTTTTCAGATAACAATTGTTTACTATGTAATATGGGTTATTAGGTCAGAGATTTTTTTTTGCGATAACGAGAGAATATTTAAAGTGATTGTCAAATTATTTTTGTTTTTAATTTAATAGCGGGAACAAAGTACCTGTAAGTTTGTGTATTAATTTGTGTAAAACTTTTTATTTTATTTTGTTGGTAAATATATTGAAGGCGCTTTAAAGCCAAGTATTTTCGCAAGTTTTCCCGGGCCTTATAACCACCTATTTTAGTTGTTGTTCTTCGTGTTTGTCATTAAAACTTGCAAGTGGACTTTTAATTCATACAAGTTTCTTCTAATAATCACCATCAACTTGAAGGCTTTAACTAATCGTCTGGTAAAAATTCAGAGGAAAAATCCCTTTATAGAGATCGCCTACGACGTGTAAATCTTCATGGTCATTTCAAATCGAGTAATTTATTTCATTTTTTTTTTCTGTAATATTTTTCCATCAATCACTGTTTGTATTTAATATTAGATTATTTTTCAGATAACAATTGTTTACTATCTAATATAGCGAGATCAACTGTAAATTTATTCTTATTTTTTTTTCCCAAAAAAGAAAGAAAAAATGCTTTGATTGGTTCTTCAAGTTTAAACGCATCAATTTCATGTTTGAGCACGTCGGTGAATAATGTAAGACGGCAAAAAAAAAAGAAAGAAGCCAAGAGAACCCGGCATCAACGATACAAATCATTTTTACACGTTCTTTTTTTTTATCTGAGAAACCAAATCATCGATTCAATTTTATAGGGGTGTGTCTATAAATTATAGAATTTATAGCGAGCCAAAATGTGACAGTACTCGTAGTAGCGTTACATGTGTTGACGAATACAAGGGCGCCCATCAAGAACTTCCTGCGTTCTAGAGAAAAATAATTGAGATAAAAATCCCAGAGAAATTATTTTTTTCCCGTCCTGAAATTTACGTTCCACAAAAACTGTAACCACAGAATATGTTTCCGAAATCTAAGTTAGTTAATGTTGCTAAGGTTAAGAATGAAATGAGCACGAATTCTGCCTCGCGTGGCCAAGATAACCCGGCCGGCCCGGGACTTGATCGTGGGCCCGCTAAACGAACCGACGTGCCACCGGTAAGTTATCGCCTCATGGGCCTAAAGACTGATGCCTATTTTTATGACATGTACGAACCGACCGGTCCGCATGAATTAGCTATTTTTCTATTTCATCTGAAATTGAGTTTTTTCCTCGCGAATTTTTTTTTTCCGGTTTATACAAGTTAGCCTGTTTTCCTGTTCATATGAATCGAGATATTTTGGTACTATTATTCTGCAAATATCGCAAAACGCGACCCCAATTTCTAGCAAAAGTCTTAAATAGAATAATATGATAAATAATACCAAAAGACGGTTTGATTATATAAGTGCTGATTTGTTCTATTAAGAATAACCAAGTTCTGCGGCGTAATCGATCGGCAAGTCCGTCTACCAGAACGGAGACAACGACCCGAAGAGATTCCGAGTCGTCTAATTCAGAAAATGGTTTGTATATTTTTTTTTGCGTCCAGTTTCTTATGAAATGATTTGACTTCTCCTAGATATTTTTGAAATAGCGCAGGTTGAACAAAGTGTGATCAATTGACACTATCACTATCAATAGAATATTAACAAAATATGTCAAATTTGGATTCAATTCTACTATATTCGGCATGTAATTTTGGGCACATTTTGAAGCACGAACTCAATAACTAATAAATAGAAGAGTAAACGACAAAGTTATTGTCGATTTTTTTCTCGTCAATATTGCAAAAAAAAATCTATGTTCTTATATGCCTTAAAGTCCGCAATGAAATTGCTCTAAACGTTGTCAAATTTGGNACACAAAAATTGCCATATCTCGAAAAAAATTCGATAACTTTTTTATATGGCAATTTTTGTGTTTTAACCGGTAATTACCGGTACTTCCGGTTTTGGTTCCGGTCCGAAAAAATTTCAAAAATTTTAGCCCCAAGATTTTCCAGTTCCATGCCAAAAACCGTTTGTCAATACCTTTTTTGGTTTTCCCGGCATGTCCGTTTCAAAAAAAGTAATTTTTGGGCCGTCCTAAAAAAAAAGCGACCAAAGTTATTGTCGATTTTTTTCTCGTCAATATTGCAAAAAAAAATCTATGTTCTTATATGCCTTAAAGTCCGCAATGAAATTGCTCTAAACGTTGTCAAATTTGGTTTTATTCATTTCTTGAACTAAAATTAGCTTATGTATATTTTAAGCTGTTCGAGAAGAACGAGTTCCCATGGTCACAGATAACGCCTCAGGCTATGGTAGTACTTCATCAAATCAAGTTTTATACTTTCCATATCATTTTCAAAATCAATTTTTACGAGCTGTCCGACACTGTCCTTCACATTTATGCGTTTTAGAACAAATATCAGGCGTGGTTATAAGGTCCTATGGTCTCAAAAAAAAAAATAATTTAATTTAAGATTAATTCAATCTAGATCTTGACCAAGCAAGCCTTAAGGTTGACAGAGCACTTTTTTCTAAGATCCGCATTGTATATAACTAATACAGTAGAAACACAGTATATAACTAATACAGTAGTTTTGGGAAAAAATCTTTGGAATCATGTCTTTTTACGCTTTTTTTCTATAAAATAGTGTCTTTTTTTAACATTTTCTGAGTGAAAACCATAATTTTTTCGGGAAAATGAAATATTAAAAAAAATTTTTTGTAAATGGCAATTAGGTCAAGTCATTTTTTTAGAAGTGCATTAAGGTCAAGTCATTTTTTTTTCGGGCTTGACCTTATAACCATACTGGAGGGTATGGTTTTAAGGTCGCGACACAAAAAATACCTTTTCATAATCAATTTACCATTTTGACTAAAAAAACGACATTCAAAGACGATGTTGGGACAAGCTCATTAGATTAGTCGTAATTCAATTATTTCCTCGATTCACAATTCATTAACTTCAATAATTGTAGAACAATAAATTCACAAAAAAAATCAAAACTGAAATCATCAATTGCAAAAAGTAATTTTGGCGTTCAAAGTGATTTTATATTCCGTCGTTCACGTTTTTACGACGGACAATGGGCCCCGCTGATGTTAATTACATGGGTCGGTTATTAGGTCTAATAATAAGACTCTACTATGTTGACTTTTATAGAGCAGAGATGCAGTTTTCGGAAAATGTTCTTACCCTACCCGATTCCGTACCCGCGGGGGAAAAACTTGGGTAACTTACTTTTATTATGTATTTTCTGCAATTTATACGATTTAAGGACATGTAAAATAATAATATGATATAATAAATTTAATCTGAAAAAGTTTTTTTTCATATTTTTAAGAAACTTTTCTTGCATGTGTTTGTAAACAAAGTTACCGTACCACCCTTAACGTTGCCCAGTCCTTCCAACCAAAACCTGTAGTACATCACAGAATTTTTCATTTCAATTATCCCAATTGTCTCGTCGCAATCAAGTTTACGATGTTAACCACTAGCCTAATATTAACGTAGATAAAAGTCCACTCATATGTTTTTTTCGGGATCACTCCAGAATATCTCCTTTCTCATCTTCACTTTTCCCATTCCCCAATTCCATGCATTTTTTAAGGATGCAGTTGAATGTAGATGAATTTTTAATTTCACCAATGACAATACAACTGAGAACATATTCTAA